>CAUYSK010063944.1:0-27383 GCA_963575035.1 Avahi laniger | reverse complement strand
AAATTGAAGTGACTCCAAAGAAGTTTGCCATGCTGTTATTAGAGCGCATATATATAAATGTGAATCAGAATTCAAAAAGGTAACATTGGCACAAGACTCTATATTACAATTCATGGTTTTTTTTTTTTGTTTTTTTTTTTTGAGACAGAGTCTAACTCTGTTGCCCTGGCTAGATTGCCGTGTCGTCATCCTATCTAACAGCAACCTCAAAATCCTGGGCTCAATCGATCCTTCTGCCTCAGCCTCCCGAGTAGCTGGGACTACAGGCATGCGCCACCATGCCCGGCTAATTTTTTATATATATATTTTTAGTTGTCCAGATAATTTCTTTCTATTTTTGGTAGAGACGGGGTCTCACTCTTGCTCAGGCTGGTCTCAAACTCCTGACCTTGAGTGATCCACCCGCCTCAGCCTCCCAGAGTGCTGGGATTACAGGCGTGAGCCACCGCGCCCGGCCACAAATATCTATTTGAGTCCCTGTTTAGAATTCTTTTGGCTATATACCCAAAAGTGGAATTGCTGGGTCATATGGTAATTCTGTTTGGCCCTGATTTTTAAATAATACTTTAGAAATTATTACTGAGCCATAATTTACATAACATCAATTTCCGCCTTATGAAGTGTGCGGCTCAGTGATTTTTAGTATATTCACAAGCTTGTGTAGTCGTTCCCACTAGTCACTGATTTTTATAGCCTCTTAGGAACTGGAGGGAGAGAGAGAATTTTGGGGATGTCTTGGGGTGTAAGGAAGGGGGCTTTCAGGATTATGTGTGAGACTCTTAAAAAAGAATATTTCTACCAAAGCCTTGAAATGCCTCCGAGTCTTTAGCAAGAATACTCTGCCCACTGCAAGGTTTTCAGGCCTGAAGTTTAGAAGGGCTCCCCTGCTACCTGACATATTTTCAGCTACTCGTGAGGCCTTGTTTTATGGAACGGGATGCTGAAGAACAAATGGGTCAGACTTCCCGGCAATGCTCTGGGAGCCTGGCTCTGTAGGAGCAGACAGGCCTTCACGTTGTGTTTGCCTTGTCACGTGGCCTTCCCTGGCTCAAACTGCTTCTATTCCTTCTCTGGTTCTGGTCCCAAATTCTCGCATTTCCAAACATAAAATAGGTCGTTTCCAATAAATGCCTTAAATATTCGATTTTCAGATTCAGATTGCTCTGCTTTGCAGCAAGGAGTAAAACTCATCTGCTTTTGTTATTAGGTGCCATTTGTACATACCAGGGTGCCCTGGGTTTTGCTTGGTCTCATCATGTAGTTGTGGTTTTAATATTTTATGCTGTGGGCATGTTTTATTGTGGTTTTCAGATACTTGACCAGATTTCCTTTCTTTTCTTTTCTTTTTTTTTTAAATATACCGTACGATTCACCGATTTAAAGTATACAATTCAGTGATTTTTAGCATATTCACAGAATCATGCAACCATCACCGCAATCAATTCCAGAATATTTTCATCACCCTACAAAGAAACCCCACACTCATGAACAGTCACTTCCCATTTCCCCCCAACCCCAAACCCTAGGCAACCCAACCGCTGATGGACTCTGTGTCGACAGATTTTTGGCCAGTAATCTTGCATCCTTGTTTAACAGTGATTTTTTTTCCCCCTCTAAATTATAGTACAAGCTACCAACCCTTCTTTCCCTCCCTGTTCCATTCTTGTCTTTTGCCCTTCCTCCCTCCCTCCCTCTTCTCTTCTGATATTAGCAGATTGGCTGTGAATAATCCTTAAATAACTCCCAAACTGGATGAATTGGTGAGTAGGGTACAACTGCTAGAATTCATCCAAAAAGCAGGGATGAATGGATAGTGTGGTTAAGCCCTGGAACACTCTTCTAAGTCATCTGCCTTGATTCTGTCACTGTGAGGCTGGCTTCCTTTTCACTGGCTGGTCTGTAGGGACTGTGACAGGTAGGCCAGTGAGAGAGAGCAGGACAGAAGCTGTCCTGGGATTGATCAGTATCATGGCCTGGGGGGTGATGAAATGTAAGATTTCAGCCTGTGGCCCATGTGAGTGGGTGCCAGACAGAAATCAAATGCTTGCCTTACAAATGTAGTTTCCAGATGTGTAAATTCAGCCACTTGATCCTCCTCTTAACATAAACAATATTTAATATTCAAATTAGAGTTCCAAAATCTGCAAATATTATTTACCTTGAGAAGCACTCTAATTGGCACTGAGAAAATATTGGTTCAGTATAGTTTTTTGCTTGCTTTTGTAGCCAGATACCCTTGGTTTGAATCCTGGTTTTGCTACTTTTACTACTTAGGCGACCTTGAACCAAAATACTTCACCTCTCTGGAAGCCTCCTCCCCCTTTGTGGAAGGGGAGAATAATAAATCCAGCTACATGAAGTTGTTGTGAGATTTAAATAAGATAATATATGTAAAGCACTTAACACAGCACCTGGCACAGAGTAAGAGCTCAATGAATGTTAGCTGTTATTAAGAGCCCATAGTTTATTATGTACCTGCTATGTACAAGGCACTAGGTTACATTTTGTGAGGAATAAACCAAAGCCTTTTGAATGGAATGCAAGCCCACTTTATGTTATAATGTGCCTAGAGTTTGGCAAGTTAACACCAAACTTGGTAGCATCCACATTTTACTTGTCTCTTTATAAATTTTATTAAATAAATTTTCATAAACATGGCATGTTAATTATAGACATCATTAACATAAGAAAGATTTGGTTAAGTTTAGGTTCTTGCTGAGAATTGTAAATATTGTAACTTCCTGTGGATAAATTTGAAACTATTATCATTTACTGTTGGCCACTGGTTGCTTTAATTAAGGCAAACCGTCTTGCTCAAAACAAATAACCGTGACAAAAAATGGGTAGCAAGGGCCCTATTTAATGAATCTACTAATTATTTTCAGTGTTGAAAAGACAACAGCAGTGTTTGTTCCTGAGCATGCTGTATATATCTGCTGTTCCATTACATCTCCATATTGCTGGGAATGGAGCAAGTACCAGCAGGCCCTTGCCGTGGAATTTTCTGAACCACGTGAGAGAGGAGCACAGTGTACTCTTAGAACAAGATCTGACCAGCCTTTCCTTGTGTGCTGGAGTGTGCTTTGGTTGTGAGAAAGAGTAAGCTGCTGTTTGGAGAGGAAGTTTGGGCTTTTGTTTTATTTGGAAACAGTTCAGACAATGGTACTCCAGAATATGCCACTTTGGTAGGCTGGTTACTTCAGACCGTACTTGGAGAACAGCAAATACAAATATCTGCCTAAAGATGGATCTCGATTGTCGTGAATCCCTTCCCCTGGAATCTTACCAACCAGGGAAGATTAACTCCTTGACACCAGCCTAGATAGACTTTCACCTGTTCTTCGAGGGCTGCTGGGAGATGACTTTTATTACCTAAGAGACTTTTTATCTGCATGACATGACAAGATAACCTTTAGTCACCACACAGTTCCTCTCCTCACCTTCCTATAACTTGTGGCACCCCACCCCCCAGAAGCCCTAAGCTCCTTATTCTTTTCTGTAGCTCAGGATAGTATATAGCTCTAATCATCTGACCCTTCTTGAAGTCTCATATTTTGTGGGACTCCCGTACGTACATACAAATGTAATTAAATATGATTTTTGTCCTGTTAATCTGTTTATACGCCAGTTTAATTCATAGCTCAGCCAAAGAACCTAGAAGTGTGGAGGAAAGACATTTTTTGCTCCCCTACAATTTCTTAAAACAAAATGACGAGCATTCTGATGACTCAAGTCCTGTTTTAGCCTGAGAGGACCTCTAAATGATCACAGAGGTGGATGGAGTTGGGTGTGGGCTCTGCCTTCAGACCCTCAGGGGCCAGGCATTAGATGCCTCCCAGAGGCATCTTCAGATATTGCCTGAGCTCCTCCCTCAGTGTTGTCTTGGGAAAAAATTTTTTCAGGACCTCTGTTTCCCATCAGTAAAATGAGGATGAAAACACCTACTTCTTAGCCAGGTGCAGTGGTATGGGTTTGTCATCCCATATACTCAGGAGGCTGAGGTGGAAGGATCACTTTAGCCCAAGAGTTTGAGGCCAGCCTGGGCAATATAGCAAGACCCCATCTCTTAAAAAAAAAAAAAACAAAACCATGTACTTTTTCAAATCTTCTCTTCTAGCTACTTTGAAATATACAATATATTCTCAACCAGAAATAATCAAAAAGGTCAGAATCTAGTTTAAAGAGAGTTTATTCAAATGTAGAGTTTGAGGACAACTGCTGGGGAAAATACAGATTCCAAAGAACAGAAGTCAGTGTTCCAAAGTGTAGAAGCTTAGGACCGATCATTTATATAGATAAAATTCAGGGAAGTTTAACAGAATTTCAACATCTTTTTATGTAAGGGTCAATACATAGTTACAATGATTTGATTAGTTGAGGTGGTCTTTTTCTTCGGGAAAGGTATATGTAAGGTTTCACGCCACGCTGAAGATATAATAGTCACGGGGTTTTAGTACTATGTGTTCTGAGTTTGGTACAGGACACTAAAGGAGGCACTTAATCTGTAACAAAGATCAGTGATTGAAAGGGGGTGAGGGGGAATCTGGTTTCTTGTCTCTCCTAGTCATTTACATAACAGAAGCAATGAGGAAGAGAGTTAAACTACAATCTAAAAAGCAGAAGTTGCAAACTTGCTACCTGACTCAGTCTCCAGGGCTTAACTTCCCCCTTGGCATAATAAATGTAAAGAGTCCTGAAATTTTATTTTCTTTTACAATATTGTTAACTATAGTCACTCTGCTGTTATGCGTGTATCAAACTATCACATATGCTCCATAAATATGTATAAGTGTTATATGTCAATTAAAAAATGAAAAAGAAATGTATTCAAAAGGAATTACAAACACACCTACTTCTTAGGATTGTATTAAGGATTAGAAAAAAATACATCTAAAGCATGCAGCACACTGCCTTTCATGAGTCAGAGCTGTTGAGTACCCATTCTAGGCCTGGAAAAGACTGGCGACTTTGCTACGTGGCGTCTTCAAATGACCACAAAGACCAGGTCAGTCAATTTCTTTCTTTTGTTTTAGTTTTTAATTATTATGGGTACATGATAGTTATATATATTTATAGGGTACATGCGATGTTTTCATACAAGCATACAATGTGAATTGATCAAATCAGGGTAATTGGGGTATCTGTCACCTCAGGCATTTAGCATGTTTGTATTAGGGACTTTCCAATTCCACTCTTAGTTATTTTAAAGTATACCCTAACTTATTGTTGATTATAGTCACTTTGTTGTGCTATCAAATATTGTCTATTCTATCTGACTATATATTTTTAATTGATTGATTTTTTTAAAAAATTTGCTTTTAATTATTATGAGTACATAGTAGTTGTATATATTTATAGGGTACCTGCAATGTTTTAATACAGGCATACAATTTGAATTAATGAAATCAGGGTAATTGGGGTACCCATCGCCTCAGGTGTTTAGCATTTCTTTGTGTTAGGAATGTTCCAGTTCCACTCTTTTAGTTATTTTAAAGTATACCCTAACTTATTATTGATCGTAATTCCCCTTTGTTGAAGATATCTAACTCTCTAACTATATCTTTGAACCCAGTAACCATCCCCACTTTATTCTCCTCCTCCCCGCTACCCTCCCCAGCCTCCGATAACCATCATTCTACTCTCTGTCTCCGTAAGATCAACTGTTTTAATATTTAGCTCTCACATATGAGTGAGAACATGCAAGATTTGTCTTTCTGTACTTGGCTTATTTCACTTAACATAATGTTCTCCAGTTCCATCCATGTTGTTGCAAATGGTAGGATTTTATTCATTTTTATGGCTATATAATAGTCCATTGTGTATATGTACCACAATTTCTTTATCCATTCATCTGTTGATAGATACTTAGGCTGATTCCATATCTTGACTATTATGAATAGTGCTACAATAAACATGGGAGGGCAGATATCTTCTCGATATACTGATTTCCTTTCTTTTGGATATATACTCAGCAGTGGGATTACTGGGTCATATGGTAGTTCTATTTTTAGTTTTTTGAGGAACCTCCATACTGTTCTCCATAGTGGTTGCACTAATTTACATTCCCACCAACAGTGTGTGGAGTGGGAGCATTCCCCTTTCTCCACATTCTCGCCAGCATTCATTATTGCCTGTCTTTTGGATAAAGGCCATTTTAACTGATGTGAGATGATGTCTCATTGTAGTTTTGATTTGCATTTCTCTGATGACTAATAATGTTGAGCATTTTTTTCATATACCTGTTGGCCATTTGTCTGTCTTTTTGTTTTATTTCAGCATATTTTGGGGGTACAGATGTTTAGGTTACGTATGTTGCCCTTGCCCTCCCCTTCCCCCATAAGTCCGAGTTTCAAATATGTCCATTCTTCGGGTGGTGCGCATTGCACTCTTTGTGTATGCATATACCCGTCCCCTCCTCTCTCCTCCTCCCTCCCCCCTCCCCCCTGCCCAACATCCAATAGACGTTATTCTTATATGTGCACTTACATTTGTCTGTCTTTTGAGAAATGTCTGTTCAGATCTTTTGTTCATTTTTAATGAGATTTCATTTTTTCCTATTGTTAGAGCTCCTGATACATTCTAGTTATTAATCACTTATCAGATGGGTAGTTTGCAAATATTTTCTCCCATTCTATGGGTTGTCCCTTCTGTTTGTTGATTATTTCCTTTGCTGTACAGAAGCTTTTTAGCTTGATATGATCCCATTTGTCTAATTTTGCTTTAGTTGCCTGTGCCTTTGGGGGTATTATTTAAGAAATCCTTGCCCAGAGCAATGAATGTCCTGAAGCATTTTCTAAGTTTTTTCTTTTAGTAGTTTCATAGTTTCAGGTCTTAGATTTAAGTCTTTAATTCATTTTGATTTGATTTGTGTATATGCTGAGAGATAAGGCTCTACTAGTTTCATTCTTCTGCATATGGATACCAGTTTTCCCACCACCATTTGTTGAAGAGACTGTCCTTTCCCCACTGTATGTTCTTGGCACCTTTGTTGAAGATATGCTCACTGTGGATGTGTGCATTTATTTCTAGGTTCTGTATTCTGTTCCATTGGTCTATGTATCTGTTTTTATGCCAGTACCAAGCTGTTTTGGTTACTACAGCTCTATAGTATAATTTGAAGTCAGGTGATGAAGACAGGTAATGTGATTCCTCCAGTTTTGTTCTTTTTTTTTTAGACACAAGGTCTAACTATGTTACCTGAGCTGACATCATGATAGCTCACTGCAACCTCAAACTCCTGGGCTCAAACGATCCTCCTGCCTCAGCCTCCCGAGTAACGTGTACCACCATTCATGGCAAATTTTCCTGGTTTTTGGTAGAGACAGGGTCTTGCTCTTGCTCAGACTGGTGTCGAACTCCTGACCTCAAGTGATTCTCCCAATTTGGCCTCCTAAAGTGCTAGGATTGCAGGCATGAGCCACCAAACCTAACCTCCAGTTTTGTTCTTTTTATTCAGGATGGCTTTGTCTATTCTGGGTCTTTTGTGGTTTCATAAAAATTTTACAATTATTTTTTCCATTTCTGTGAAGAATATGATGGTATTTTGATGGTGATTACACTGAATCTGTAGATTGCTATGGATAGTATGGACATTTTAACAATATTGATTCTTCTAATCCGTGAGCATGGAATGTATTTCCATTTTTTTGTGTCCTCTTCAATTTCTTTCATCAACGTTTTATAGTTTTCATTGTAGAGATCTTTCACTTTTTTGGTTAAGTTTATTCCTAGGTATTTTATTTTAATCATAGCTATTATAAATGGGATTACTTTCATCATTTCTTTTTCAGATTGTTTACTGTTGGCATATAGAAATGCTACTGATTTTGTATGTTTATTTTGTGTTCTGTAACTTCACTGAATATTTTTATCAGTTCTAGGTTTTTTTTTTTTTTTGAGGCTTTAGATTTCTGTAGATACACGATCATACCATCTGCAAACAAGAATATTTGACTTCTTCCTTTCCAATCTGGATGCCCTTTATTTTTTTCTGTTGTCTGATTGCTTTAGCTAGAAATTTCAGTACTATATTCAGTAGCAGTGGTGAAAGTGGGCATCCTTGTCTTGTTCCAGATCTTAGAGGAAAGGCTTTCAGTTTTACCCCATGTAGTATGATAGTAGCTGTGTGTCTGTCATACATGGCTTTTATCATATTGAGGTAAGTTCCTTCTATACCTGGTTTTTTGAGAGTTTTTATCATGAAGCGATGTTGACTTTTATCGAATGCTTTTTTGGTAGCAGTTGAAATAATGATCATATGGTTTTTGTCCTTTCTTCTGTTGATATGATGTATCACATTGATTGATTTGCATATGTTGACTCATCCTTGCATCCCTGGGATGAATCCCACTCGATCATGATGAATAATCTTTTTAATGAATTTTTAATGAATTGTTGAATTCTGTTTGCTAGTATTTTGTTGAGAATATTTGCATTTATGTTCATCAGAGATATTGGCCTGTAGTTTTCTTTTTTTGTTGTGTCTTTGTCTGGTGTTGCTATTGGGGTGATACAGGCCTCATAGGATGAATTTGGGAGTATCCTTTCCTTCTTGATTTGTTGGAATAGTTTAAGCAGGATTGGTATAAGTTCTTCTTTGAATGCTTGGTAGAATTCAGCAGTGAAGCCATCTGGTCCTGGGCTTTTCTTTGATGGGAGACTTTTTATTACTTCTTCTCTCTTGTTATTGGTTTATTCAGGTTTTGGGTTTCTTCCTGGTTCAATCTTGATAGATTGTATGTGTCTGGGAATTTATCCATTTCTTCTAGGTTTTCCACTTAATTGGCATGTAATTGCTCATGGTAGTCTCTAATGATCCTTTGGATTTCTGCAGTATTAGTTGTAATGTCTCCTTTTCCATCTCTGATTTTATTTATTTGGGTCTTTTCTCTTTTTTTCTTAGTCTGCAGGCTAGTCAATTTCTTTTGCTCAAAACATCTTCTCGGTTATTTCATCCAGTGAGGGCTAAAAGTGTGTGACACAGATGTTGATATTTCCCTGTCCCACCACTCCATGCAAGACTCCCATCATCACCATATCCTTTCCCATCCAACCTGGAAGTGGCCTTGACAGCCTTCTGACATGATACTCCAGGCAGCCATTGCCTTTTGGTCAAGCTCAGCTGGAGAGACAGAGCCTGGTTGTCATCTCTGTTGTCTGTATTGATCCTCATTCTCTTCTAGTTTCTATTTCAGCAGCATCTCTTTTAGTGTGAAAATCCCCAGAAAGTACTATAAATAGCCTTGACAGAGTCTAAGGACAGGTGCTTAAAAAAAGCCCTTGGTCCACTGTGCAGATGTTTATTGAGTGCCTAACATATGCCAACCCTATGAATTGTGATAGATCCAACATAGCCCTCACTTTACAAGAGCTCAATCTGGTAGAGATTAAAAGTGGACAAACCCATTCCTTTATTTTTTCCATTTTTATTTATTTTTTTAGAGATTAGGGTCTCGCTTTGTCACCCAGGCTGGAGTGCAGTGGTGTGATCATAGGTCATGGCAGCCTTGAACTCCTGGGCTCAAGGGGTCCTCCCACTCCAGCCTCCTGAGTACCTAGGACTACAGGCGGGAGCTACCATGCCCGGCCACTTCCTATTTCTATAAATGGTGCCAACCACTGTTCTCCTAGCTACCCAGGTCCAAAACCTCAGGTCTCCTTTGACTCTGTCCTCCCCACCTCCATTCAGTTGCCTGATTTGTGTAGTATCTACCTCCGTAGTAGAATTTATCCTTTCCTTTCCATTCAGATCCTCATAAACTCTCATCTGGATTATTCATTTAGCTGAAACGAGGGGACAAGGTTTCCACGGGCCCAGGCCTACACCCACCTGTGTGGGCTGGGGGAGAGGAGCATCTGGGAGGACAGAATTGGGTCCCTCAGCAATGTGAGGGACAGGGCAAGGAAAGGACAGTGGGGAGAGGACTCTGAGAAGGGCTGGCTGTACCTCAGGCCCCCCGCCCCATATTTGAAATGCTTTTAGCTTTCACATGTTCCCCATGAACACTGCATAGAGTAAAACTCTTAGGGTGAATTATACCAGATAGCTTGTTATCAGCTTGCATGATCACCTAGAGAAAAACTTGGCCAAGTATCTTACCCTATACCTGCTCTCTTTATCTTTGTTTGGTGACCGCCTTGGCTAATACGCCGTGTGCATAGTAACATCATGCAGAGAGCTCCAGTTTTGAAACCTCAGAAGATTGATACTGTGCTCGATGAAAGTACTCAGTGCCATATTGATGAGCAGAAACTCAGGTTACCTTGGGAACAGAGACGTCCTTCCCGTTACTATAAAAAGGGATGCAGTGGCTGCAATTGTGAGGCAGCCTACATTTTACCGATTCTTTATGGTAAAAACATGCCTGTAGGGAAATGCTGTATTTTGAATAACTCTGATCAAATATATAAGACTTCCTTTTAGTGCTGATCAAATCAGGTAAACCCAGTTTTCAATGCTTATGGGTTTTTACAGGAATTAAAACTGTTTCCATCCCTCTCCCTTCTCCCCCTCTTCCCCGGTGCCCACAGTAAGTGAGCAGAAAATTTGTTCTAAGAGACATGAGTTGCTTCCATCAGCAGGGATTATTATTAAGTATACTTTGTACTAATGTCCTTAGGAGGGGACTTACTTGCCCGGTAGGGCCTGCGAAGGTCATGTGAAGGCAGATGGAATGTGTTTGACCTCCTTGGCGCCGTCCGTTGAGGGGAGTGGCCTGGCCGAGTAGCTCTCACTGCGGATCCTGAGGGCAGCTCAGCGTGTGTCTCCTTTGCAGATTCCCTCCACGTTTGCACTGCAGAGCCGTGCAGGAAAGGGGGATTGGAGCAGTTCGTTCCGCAGTTACTGTTATAAACCCCCGACTGTTGTTATTCATGCATTTAGCCACAGTCTTACCCAGGAGAACAAATTATGCCCATCGATACTTTCAAACATCTATAAAAAATTTATCAATTCTTTGTTTTTGAAAAATAATTTTCTTCTTCTTATTGTTTCAGATTGTTACAGTTTTTTACCAAAACTGCCAAATGGGCATTGTGTTTATTCTCTTTATCATTTTCTGGCTTTACTACTGTATTTTGTTGTGGTGTGAACCAAGGTGTGTACACTGTAAAGGAGGTTTTTCTATTTGTCAAATGGCAGTGTAGCTTACCACAGCAGACTTTCTCACCCTTGGCACTACTAACTTTTGGGGCTAGATGATTCTTGTTTAGGGGTGGGGGCTGTCCTGTGCACTGTAGGATGTTTAATGGCATCCCTGGCCTCTACCCACTAGATGTCAGTAGCACCTCTCCTCCTAGTTGTGACAACCAAAAATACGTCCTGACATTGCCAAGTACCAGAGAGCACGGTCTCCCCTGGTTGAGAACTATTAGAGTATAAGGATTGTGTAGCATGCTATTTTTAAAGCCATTGGTCATCTAAAGCACTAGTTTTTGGTCGGCTGGAATAGAAATGCATGAAGTGTCCTTTAAGCATGATAGCTTGGCTAATTCAAAATAACGTGGTGAATCCAAAACCCAATTGCTATGATGGGCTAGCATGCTTAAATAGCAACAGCATATTGATGTTCTTTGATGGCGGTTTTTGCAGCTGAAAAGCAACACAGAGGATTTGAAAACACGAATATCATCAATGTTTATCTTCTTGCAGTGAAAAACAAGGAAAGAAATAGTGACAGCTACAATAGTCAAAGCACCCATGCTCAGGCATAATTATAGTGCACAAAAGCACTTTTCTTATGTGGTGTTTTTGAATAGCGGTGACCTTTTCTGTGGAACAGCCCAAAGAGAAGCCTATATTTCAGTAAACCTTGTAACTTCACCCCTGAAGACCTCATTATTTTCAGAAAGCATTCCCAGAACCAAATAGTAGGTCCATGTTTTGCCTTTTCTCTTGTCAATATCATAATCTGTAGTCTTACTATTTTCAAAATAAACTTTCGACTACTGGCAGTAATAAGTAGAACTTTAAGATTCACAGTCCTTTTGTTTTTGCAAAGAGGATTTTAGCAGGGTTTGGGTGGGGGGCTGGAGGGGTGCAGGATGGGGGAAATTTAATCAACAAGCCGGAGATACCTGCAAGGCTGTTTAAAAGGCCAGCCGGACTGCCCTGAACAGTGTTGCGTGGAGGTAAAATTGTGCTCTGCTCTCATGGTTTAAAAAGAATCTATCTGTGCCAGGAAGCTGTTTTTGCCTCAAGGCCTCAAAGTGCCCTTGAAGATTGTCCTTGTGTAAGAATTATGTTGTAGCTGGGCCGACGATGCCAGATGCACAGGTCTGTAGGCCTGGGATTGGGGGTAACCCTGCTGGGCGTGCTTTTCAGAGATAAATGGAATGAAGGTTGCAACTTTCAAAATCATTCTTAATATGTCTCCAACTTGTTTGCAATACAAAGTGTGATTTTTTTTTCTAGCCTCTTTTCCTTTTTTTTCTCTTTTTTTCTCGCCTCTTTATTTCCCCTTTGTATTTTGTTTTAAAACTAAGTAATCCTCTTGGAACCCAGGCCAGAGTGGCGAGAGGAGCAGGCCTGAGCACTGCACTGATGACTTGGATTGCATTTCAGTAGCCTTGTCAGTGGTCACTCCACCCGAGGGCCTCACTGGGACCATCTCTGATGTGGGGCTGGAGTTGCCATGAGCCAAGACAGAAGAGGGAGGCCAGGAGGGCAGGTGGTTCACATTGGGTGGCTTGAGTTGCTCAGCAATGGTTAAAGGTCAGATCTGGTGTGCAGTGAGATGGCAGAGAAGAGCTGTCGGCCCAGGAACAAGGGGCTGTCCTCAGGGAAATGGTCTGAAGGGTCCCGCAAACCCCGTAACAGCGAGGATGGAGGGACCCCAAGCGACCGTGAGCATGTCAGTCTGTGGACATACTCAGGGAACGAGGACAAAATAAGGAGCTTGAGACAAGGAACTCTATGGTTGGCTTGCTCATACTCAAGAGCACAGCTTGCCCTATGGTAGGGACTTGGGACTTTATGGGCAACTGGCCTGGGAGTGGCATGGAGATTGGCCAGAAGGGTCTCTAGTGACCCTCTTTGATCCTTTATACATCTTTTACTTTCATGGTCATTAAACATACACATCATCCTGAAGAGAAATCAAGTGACATTGCTAATAGTGGGAACTCCACAGGTAATTTCCCTTCACCAGCTGTTACCTGCTGGATTCTGTCCACAGTTTCAAAGAGATGTTTGTAAGGCTCTTGTACTTTGTTGCTGAAAAGAAGCAAATAAGATTTATCTTTCCCCCCTGTGTCTGGCCCTCTCTCCAGAAGCCCAAGGCCTGTCTGAGTCTTATCTTGGGATGGAGAGTTGGCAGCTTCATTTTCACATGACCCAGTCCTCACTGCAAACATCTGCCTCTCCTGGTATGTAACCCCAGAACCAGCCTCTGTCCCACCTTTGAAGGAAAATGCTGGCTGGGTTAGGCTTAGCAATAATGATGCCTAACATTTACTGAGCAGTGACTGTAGCAGGCGGTGTTCCAAGAAGTTCCTTCTCTCTCTTTTTCCTTCCACCCCCTCCAATATCTCCCTCTCAATTAATGCTCCTAGCTATCCAGTAAGTGGGTGTGATCTCCATGGGGTTGGAACCAAGGCCAACTCTGGAGCCCCTGCTCCCAGGTACTGTACCAGCTGCCTTTTCTGTACTTGCTGGGGGATGGATGGCTTTTCAAGGGTCATTTTGTCTACATGATTGGAGTCCTGCATTAGGTGAGACTCCAGAAGCTCATACCAAAGCCCTGGAAGTCAGAGCCTCTCCATCTCTAAAGGACCTGTGGCCAAGTTCGAATGCCTGGCCCTGCATGCCCTGTCCATGGTAGAAACCTCTGTACTCGCTCTGCTGTTCATGTTCACTTATCTGTGCCAGCCCCACTTGCATTATTTTTTGTGATCACTCCCAATGGGAAGGGTACAGTCCAAATTCTTGTGGCTAAGAACAGGCACACACAAAACAATTCTGTGATGACCAGAAGCACACAGAGAGGGAAGAATAGATTTGGAGAAGAGATGATCCTGTGATGACCACATGGGGAAGAAGGCTGGGGAAATAATCCTTAACATGAAGTCACCCAGGTTATCTTAGGGACCCCTGAGCTTAGCTGTGTAGTTTCCTGTGTAGCAAATCATGCTGTGAATAGAGCATGCTGTGTATATTGGGTTATTTTGAAATTATACGTATTTGTATTTCATTTATTATAGAAACATAGGAATCTAAGTAAATCCTGCCTGCCAACTGAGGAGCCAGGGTAGGAGTTAAGCTTTCACATCATGGTGCTCAGTAGGTCAATTGAGTTTAATTTTTCCAGTCTATGTCTTCCTTAGCTACCTTTGAGTTTACCTTCTAAGTGAATTTATCAGCTCAGCAGAGCAAGTCGCATTTGTTTATTTATTTTTTGGGACTCTATCACCTGGGCTAGAGTGCGGTGGAGTCATCATAGCTCACTCCTCCAACCTCTAACTCCTGGGCTCAAGCAATTCTCTTGCCTCAGCCTCCCGAGTAGCTGGGAGTACAGACATGCGCCACCATGCCCAGCTAATTTTTCTATTTTTTGTAGAGATGGGGTCTCGCTGCCTTGCTCAAGCTGGTCTCAAACTCCTGATCTCAAGCAATCCTCCCACCTCAGCCTCCCAAAGTTCTGGGATTGCAGGCGTGAGCCACTGCATCCTGCCCAGAACAAGTCTTAGAATGGAAACTGTAGCCTCTTGGGAAGTTGTGGGGGATTTCCTGGGGGAATTTTGGGGTTCTTGGGAAGAGTGAAATGATTTCATGGCCTGGAGCTTGGGCCCAGTGAGCATCTGCCACAACTTGTTGGGTCTACGTTCTCATGTATCATGAAGGGAAGGGAGCCAACTGTGAATACCCCTGCCTGCCAAGCATTTTCACAAGGGCCCCATAACCCTGGGAAGTAGATAGTAATGTTCCTATTTTACAGAAGAGGAGCTTGAAGTTGCTGAGATACTAAGGGATTTACCCAAGGTCCCTTGACTGGGATACAGTTGGGCAGGCCACATGGATGGAGCCAAGAAAAAGCCCTCAGGGTTGAGGGGGCTGAGCTTTATGGGTGAATGAGAAGGCAATCCAATGGAGAGTTTTACTGGTAGCTATAGAAAGAGCCAGGCCATTAGGACATTTGTAGCTGGGATCTGGTCTGGGGTGGAGAAAGTTATAAAGGCATGAGAAAGGGAAGTTAACAGTGACCCCGGAGGATAACATTTTCAAAGAAGGGTTCGGGATCATGGAACCGGCTTCTTATATCTCCCTATTTCCTTAATTCTACCAGTGAGGTTAGGGCTTTTTGCCATGCCCTTTAAGAGCCCTCTAATTCCAGCCAATCCCTGGGCTTTTGCAGGTGACTTCAATTCCCGTGCTGGCCTTGGCGAGGGGCGTATCTCCTCTTTCCCATGCTGCCCTTGGAGTCTGAGTGCCCCCAACCTCTTCACAAGGCCATAGTGAGGATGTGGCTACCTGGGACATACAAGGTTATTCTTTGTAGCTTTGGGAACTAATAATATGGCAGGTGGGCCAGCACTGAATTTTGCCTTTTCTGTTTGTTGTTGCAGCTGTTACAGCTTTAGAAATAGGTACAGTCGACATACACTACAATGTGCAACTTTTAAGTGTACCGTTCTATAAGTTTTGGCAAATATGTACCCTGCCTTGGCCCAGGCGCCCTCACGAACACAGTAGTCCTTGAACTGTCTGTCAGAGGCCCAGCCTGTCCAGTGGGTCTCCCACTGGAGGCTGGGGGCAAGCTGAAGACCTTGCTGATTTGAAAGGAGGCTTTAAAGATCTGGGAGGGTCAGGAGCCGGTTCTAGCCTAGTAGTAGACATGGCAGTGGCGAGATGTTGGTAATGGTGTTGAGGAACACTTAATGCTTTCCACGTGGCAAATATGTCCCAAGCATTTGCATTTACATTCTCATTTAGGGGCCACATCTAAACCGATGATGATGATACTGTTAGCCAGTATTTATTAGGAATTTAATATATGCTAAGAGCTTTACTTGTATTGTTCTTTAAGCTCCACATTACCTATGAAACAGATAGTATTATTATCCCTGTTTAACAGATGGGAAAACTGGAGCTTAGAAGCTTCCCCAACAGTCACGCTGTTAGTGTGTGCTGAGCATTGATTTGCCTGAACCCGGCAAACCCGTTCCTCTTCCTTATCATCCTCCGTTGTGCATCCCAGTGGGAATAGCTACCAGTTTTTTTTTTTCCTACATTCTCCTTCCTAATTGTATTTCAAGTCTTTTCAAAACAAAGCCCTGGGAACACCCAGATTCAAGTATGCCCCTGGACTTGGACCACTGTTGCAGGAGTCTTAGGGATCCTTGTACACATGCTTGAGTCATTCATTCACCAATGTTTTACCTCGGGTAGAAGATCTGACAAAGCAGGACTCCTTTCTCCACGGCACGTGCTGATTTCAGAGATGGCAGCAGCCGGAGTGGAAAACATTGGAATTTTTCCTTGGAACTGACTGTGATGAGAGGTTCCTGCCATGAGCACAACCTACTGCCTTTTCCCTGACCCTTCCCTTCATTTTTGAAGATAGAGCAGAAAATAATCTTCTCTGAAGATACTTGATAATTCCAAAACCCAACAACACATGCTCCCAATGCACTGTGCTTTCAGATATTCTGGGTCTAGTTCAACTGGCGGATGAGCTGATTGATGTGCTCACCCCGATAGCCAGCTGAGCCCATCTCCTTGAGGAAGCCCACTTTATTCTCGGTAGCATGACGGGCCACCAAGAGTTGGAAAGGTCACAAGAACCATGAGATCTCCTGGAAATACTTCCCCAGGAAGGCAATTCCATGAATGAGGTCTTCCAAGCAAATGACACCAAACCTCCCCAGGTGCTCTTCAATCACTGTGTTATCTGTCAGAGGGATGGTCTTATTCTTGACCTTGGTTTGTCCACGTTTCAAGATGAGTTCCTGGACAGACTTCAGATTTGGACATTCCCAGGTCAGGTAAGGTTCCACTCTACACAGCATTTTTAGGCTCTGAGGGGTGACTATAACAAAGACACCACTGAAAATTTTCTTTAGGCGAAGTCTTCCGATGGTCTTTCGCACCAGTGAACTCACCCCATTAACCCTTTAGATGAGTACAACAAAGGCCAAGAATGTTTATCTGGCAATTCCAAGGCATGAGGTTTCACTTCTAGGCATCTGAGATGCACCCTGTCACGTTGCTGCCACCAGGAATCATGTAGAAACAATTCTAGTCACTTAAACCTAGGCCCTTTTCCTTTCCTTTGCCAAAAGTGCCTGCTTTGCCTAGGTGGCTTTGAGGCCTTGGTAAGCCTTCCTTTTTCAGGAGATTTTCTGGAACCAAAGGGATTTTTTTTCTTTCCTCTTGCTTTGCCATCTTTCTAGTGTTCAGAATAGCTACCAGTTTCTGACTGTCTAGATCCCTAAGTCAGTGCTCCTTCCTTTAGATGGTCTTCCCTCTCAATGTTGAGTCAGCCAGACTGGCTCAAACTCAAGCTTTGCTACTTAGTAGCTGTATGACTTTGGACAGATTTCTTAAGCTCTCTGTGTCTCAATTTCTTCATCCATAAAATGGGGGACCTCCCAACTACTAGGATTATCGTGAGCATTAAATAACATTTGTAGAACATAATGCCTGGCAGGAAGTAGATGCTTCAGAAATGGTGCCTTTAGAGGAAGACAGTCTAGCCCATAAGTATGTGTACAGTTCTCCAAACTGGGCACAGCTGAATTTTATAACTTGGCACACTGTCTTTTGGTTCTGGGGAGCTTATTTATCAGATTGAGTTGCTGGCGCAGGAGATCCTGGGAGGACTAATTATGAGTGTATGAATATAGAAGAACAGCATCATCATATACCACCTTCATAATTAGTGTTTGTGAGATGTCATCTCTGTGCCCTTTTTTTAGTAAGAAATTACTTACCCTGCTAAAGACAGGATCTGATTTACCAGAAGGGGCGTGTGTCTACATGTGTAGACAAAAACGTACAATGATTACTAATGATATACTCTTTGCTGAAGATAAGAAATCAAGAGGACATTTATTTTTTATTATTTTTTTTAGAGAAAGGGTCACATTCTGTTGCCCTGGTTGGAGTACAGTGATGTGATCACAGCTCACTATAACCTCGAATTCCTGGGCTCAAACAATCCTCCTGACTAAGCCTCCTGAGCAGCTGGGATTACAGGCATGTACCACCATGCTCTGGTAATTTTTAAATTTTTTTGTAGAGATAGGATCTTGCTATGTTGCCCAGGCTGGTCTCCAACTCCTGGCCTCAAGCAATCCTCCTGCCTTGGCCTCCGAAAGTGCTGAGATTACAGAAGTGAGCTACATTTTTTTAAAAAATGCATTTGATACCTGGATATCTACACATTCATCCTAGTAGTCAATGGTTGTTGAACTTAAATGCTAGTTCCAGCCTGCCTTATTCAAAAGTATAAATTATGACATTATCCTTGAAAGGGACATGTTGGAAGTCATGAACTGGGTCATAATAGTGAATTTTTTTTTTCACCGTTGAAGAGAAAATTTAAGCCAGTTCAGATTATAGCAGGTGAGAAATGGATCAGATCACTGGTTCTCAAAGTGTGCCCAGACTAGCAGCAT
Source organism: Avahi laniger (assembly GCA_963575035.1). Classification (NCBI taxonomy): domain Eukaryota; kingdom Metazoa; phylum Chordata; class Mammalia; order Primates; family Indriidae; genus Avahi; species Avahi laniger. The sequence continues at coordinate 8,768 of CAUYSK010063944.1, read as the reverse complement.
CAACATCACCTGGGAATTTATTAGAAATGCAAATTTTCAGGCTCCATCTCAGACTTACTAAATCAGAAACTCTGAGGATGGGGCCCAGCAGTCCGTTTTTAATAAGCTCTCTCAGGGATTCTGATGCACGTTAAAGCTCGAGAATCACTGGATTAGAGCCTCCCCCCTGCAAAAAAATTCTCAGAAGACTCATTAATCTATTGTAAGAAATGGCATCTTCCTGAGACACAAATTTCAAGTTGAAGCCATCTGGTTCTGCTCTTGTCAGAGACAGAAAATGCAGTAAATGGCCACAGTTAGGTCTTTGTAACTCTATGGTTCCCTTGAGGTTAGTTCCTGCCTAGGTATTTGTCTCTAAAATAAATATCCCAAATGAACATAAGAACCCCACATGATAGCCAAAGAAACAGAATTCAGTAGTCAAAGAAGATTAAAAGCAGTTCATACATTTACTGGAGACTAGAAAAGCATCAGAAGATGAATTCCTAACCTGCAGCTCTTTGCCTATTCCTCTGGCTCCCGATGTTATGTGTACATGCACTCACACACCCACACCCTGTACCTTCCAAGAGTCTTTCGAAACCCTTTTCTCACTCAACTTCCAGTCAAAACTCTCCCCAGAGGCAGCTCAGCTTGGCTCTTGGCGCCCTTGTCTCCCATCTCTTTCTCACTTCCTTCTCTATTCCCCCTTCATCATGTGCTCCCCTTTCCAGTGCCAATCAAAGCTGATTCACTTCTCTTCCTGAAACTCTTTCTACCCACTGGAATTCTCCATCTGCATAGCAAAAGCCCAAGAACTGATCCAACATATTGGATGGGTAGAATGGAGGAAGCCAAGAACATAAAGACAGTTCTCTTTCTGTAGAGAAAGGAATGGAACAAACCCATCTCTCTTGTTGAACGGGGCCTCTGAGAGCTCTTCCACCTGAAATTCCATGATTTGCCAATCATACATTAAACTGACTTATCAGGGTTTTCTTTTTTGTGCATTGTCCACTGGTATGATTAAGCCCTGATTTTCTCAGTTAAGGGTTGATTTTTTGATGTTCCCAGAGTCACTTTAATGGATATGAATTTCATTTTGAAGAAAAATTAGATTGCCAGACAATTTTGCTGTTGGTTTTCATCACAGTCCATTGCATTAAAGCAGTCATCCTGAGCTATGGAGGGAATTGCAATTTAGCCCTGCACTGAAAGGAATTTAAATGGAAAGTCTACTGACCTTATGAGATTGCAATTAGTTTTGAGATTTTAAATGAAAAACACGAGGCAGGAATATGTGATGCTTTCTGAACAAAAACAATATATCCTCATGCAGTGATGAAAAAGGTTAGAGATTCTCTCAATTGATTTTCAGTTCCCACTCGAAAGATTGAAGTTCAATTAGATTTCAGGCTTTTACTGTGATTTTCTAGCATATTTTTGCATACAACATTACCCTTGTCTGGAATTTCTACCTCCTGCGCTTTGCCAATCTGAATCTGATCCCACCTACCCTCCCCCAGGAGAGTAGCAAACTCCAGGAGAAATCACAGTGTATTAAGGGTCAGAGAAATAATTACAGTCTTCCCACTTAATATGACATGGGAGGGGGGTCACTTGACTTTTTGAAGTCTCCATTTCTTTAATCTGGAAATATAACCCCCTCTTCAAAAAATAATGACCACTAATATTTAATGAGCATTTATTATATGGAAAGTTCTTCACACACATCATTTCATGAAATCATCAAAACATATGTTTATCACAATAAATTTATCATTTATTGGCCAACTTTTTCATCTCCCTCTTTTTTTAAAAATAAGCAGTAACAGACTTATTTATTTTTCTTTCAGCTTTCCAACATTCATTTTTCCCCCAGAATTTTATAAAATATAATTAATAACAAAGCTCTTAGGATTGTGTGGCAAAGATACTTTACAGAAATATATATGACTTTTGCATACTCAAATGTACCATATACATATGCATTTGGAACCAGATGTATCATCTAGATATTTTGGAGGAAAAAGAAAAACAAGTAACCTGGAAGCCTTGGAATAAGGCCACAGATAAGATTAACTAGGCTATGGATTTTAAACCCTGTTGTGGAACTCTCCCTAAGGTTTTTTTGTATTTGGGGGAGGGGTTGCAAAATTTTTTATTGCAATATAATTTACATAAAAATAACATTAACCATTTTGAAGTGTAAACTGGTGGCATTTAGTACATTCACAATATTGTACAACCATCACCACTAATACCAGCATGTTTTCATCACCCTAAAAAGAAAACCTGAGCCCACTAGCAGTCCTTCGCAGTGTCTCCCATCCCCTTCCTTCCTTTCTTATGGCTGAACAGTATTGTACGGATGTACCGTATTTTATTGATCCAATGCGATGGTTTATTTTTGGTGTCGACTGGACTAAGGAATGTCTAGAGAGCTGGTAAGGCATCACTTTTGAGTGTGTATGTGAGGGCATTTCCAGAGGAAATTAGCCTGTGAGTCTGAATGGACTAAGTGGGGAAGATCCACCCTCGGTGTGGGTGGGCGGCATCTAATTGGCTGGGGGCTGAGATAGAAACAAAGGAAAGATGGTTTCTCTGTCTCCCTGGGAGCTGGGACACACCCTCCTCCTGCCCTTGGACATCAGGACCCCAGGTTCTCTGGCCTGGGGCTCCATGACTTATACCAGTGCCAGAACCCCTCCAACCGCCCATACCCCATTCTCAAGCCTTTGGCCTCAGACTGAGAATTACACCGTCAGCTTCCCTGGTTCTGAGACTTTCAGACCTGGACTGAACCATGCTACTGGCATCCCAGGGTCTCCAGCTTGCCGATGGCCTGTCATGGGACTTCTCAGCTTCCATAATCGCGTCAGCCAATTCCCTTAATAAATCCCCTCTCGTATATCCGTATCTATATCTGTATCTGTGTATATCCTATTGGTTCTGTCTCTCTGGAGAACCCTGACTGATACAGTCAGTCAACAGTCCGTGGACATTTGGGTCGTTTCCACTTTGTGGCTATGATGAATAATGCTGCTACGAACATCCGCAGACGGGTTTCCCTCCTATTTTACACATACCAGCACTTTATTGAGGACTGCGCTCCCAGGGAGTGAAGGGAAAGGAATGTAAGCCAGAGAAGGACTCTGCAACCAAACACAGCTGCTTGCTTGGACCCACAAGCCATGTCCAGAGAGGGTATGAGATCCCTGTGACTCAGAGCAGTTCTCTGGTAGAAGAAAGAGCTAACAGTTTATCCATTATCACCTTCCTGTCTCTCATTAGTTGACGTGCATCCCACAGGGCCTTAACCCCTTTGTCCTCTGGGTCATGATTCCTGGCTGCCATGGGCAGCCTCTGGTGAAGCCAGAGCCTCTGCAGGTCTGTCCGATCAATGGCAAATTGCTGTGCTTGCTCCTTGTCTGCTGGTACCATGCGTGGGGCTCCCCCATCAGGGACCATGGTGGGAGCAGCTTCCAGGGCGTGGTGACTGAAGGAAGAGTGCGAGCCATCACTGCAGCAGTTCTGGCTCAGAAGTGTGACAAGTGACTGAGGTGTCAGTGTCCTCGAGCAGTTGAGACTGAATAGTTTAGGGTAGTGCAAAAACTGGGTCCAGTAGCGTAGACGCTCAGAAAGTGCTGCTTATTTGCTTTTGGTTGATCAGTTGACAGTCTCCGGTTATGCTGCTGTGTAAAAAACTACCCCAAAACTCAGTGATTTGTGATGCTGTCTCCTTTATCAGGGTTTTGTGTTGCTTGAGCTTTGCGGGGTGGTTCTCACGCGATGTCTCTCCTGAGGTGGCAGCTGTGGGCGAGAAGGACAAGATGGCCCCCTCGCAAGGCTAACAGTTGATGGTGGCTCAGAACGTGGCTGTGGCTCCTGATTGGAGCATTTCCCTGAGAGCCACTCTATGCAGCTTGGCCTTCTCGCCGCAGGGTGACGCATTCCTAGAGGGTGAGTCCCCAGAGCTAGTGTTCGGAAACAGTGCCAACTTCCCCTTTTCACTGTGGGAAACTGAGGCTTTGGAAATTTAAATAAGAAGGTCTCGTCATACAGAGGCCATCGGAGTGATCATCCTTGTCCTGATGTTGTCACAGGATTATGGGAAATAAAGAAATATGTCTTGATACCCATTCCGGGCCTGGCACACAGTAGGTGCTTAGTAGTATGTGTTACTGCTCCCCCTTCATTAACTCAGCATTTATTGAGTGTTTCCTGTGTACAGAATACTGTGCTAGGCCCTTTGAGGGCTACAAGAAGAAATGGGGACATGGGCCCTGCCCTTAGTAAGCTTATATCCTGGCCAGGCGCAGTGGCTCACACCTGTACTCTGGGACTAACACTCTGGGAGGCTGAGGCGGGACGGTTGCTTGAGCCCAACCTGAGCAAGAGTGAGACCCCCTCTCTATTAAAAAAATAGAAAAATTAGCCGGGCGTGGTGGCACACACCTGTACTCCCAGCTACTCGGGAGTCTGAGGCAGGAAGATCACTTGAGCCCAGGAATTGGAGGTTGCAGTGAGCTATAATGACACCACTGCACTCTAGCCTGGGTGACAGAGTGAGACTCTGTATCAAAAAGAAAAGCTTATATCCTGATGGACGGACTGGAGAGGGGTGGGCTGGTGGGAGAGGGCCTGTGGTGGAGCTTCCTGTACTTGAGAACCGAGAATGGGAGAGGGAAGGACCCCCGTGTGAAGCAAAGAGGGAAAAGAGCTGTGAGAGACAGAGCTCTGATGGAATTTAGAGCAAAGATTCGTTTCAGCATGTGTGTGTACACATGCGTGTGTGTGTGTGTGTGTGTGTGCGCGCGCGCGCGCGCGCGCATGCGTGTGTTGGGCTGTGGGAACAGCAGAGGAAGCCGCCTTCCTTCCTTTGCTTTGTATTCCCTCCACAACTCTAGCAGGATAATGGGTACAAAGATGCTTTAAAATGTTGGTTGTTTTCAATGACACTTCTGATACGAGGTTAAAATGCTCTACAAATGGGGAAGGTTTCCCTCGATGGGACATGAGGCTGTTTCATTCAGCAACTTTTTGAATACTTACCAATCCGTAAGGTGCTGCAGATTCGAGATAACACAAGAGCTTAGAGAGCAAGGGTCAAATGAGCAGACCCAGAGCTGAGTGTGGTGCGCACGTGCCTGTAGTCCCAGCTACTCAGGAGGCTGAGGCAGGAGGATCATCTAGCCCAGGAGTGGGAGACCCCTATTTTTAAAAGAGAAAAAGGGACAGACCCAGGCAGTAGCATGTGGGGCAATACCAACCTTGGCAAAGGTTAACGCTCTGGGGGAATGTGTGCAGGTAGTCAATCATTCCTTCTGCAGACTGTTTTGGGACCCACTCTGCTGGGCTCTGGACAGAGAGGAGCCACAGGGAGGGCTTTGCCCTCTAGAATCAGCTTAGTCTAGAACACTGGTTCTCAAGTTGTGGGCCCTGGACCAATAGCATCAGCCTCACCTGAGAGCTTGTTGGAAAGGGAGACTCTCTGGCTCACCCCAGACCTACTCCGTCAGAAACTCTGGGGGTGATGTCCAGTATAGTCCGTTTCACAAACCCTCCGGGTGGTTCTGATGCTTGCTCAAGTGTGGGGACAGTGGGCTAGGACCGTTCTTGGGCTTGGCTGCACGTTAGAATCACGTAGGGAGCTTTTAAAGTACCAGTGCCCAGGCCACACCCCAGACGGACTAGATCGGCCTCCAGGAGACCCAGGATCTATATATGTTTAAAGCTCCCCAGTTGATTCCGTTGTGTAGCCAAAGTTGAGGAGCAGTGGTTTCCGTGTGCTTTAAGCCGATCATCACAGTACAAACAAGTCACCGCCAAGATAGGAAAGCGTCAGTGCCTGCAGGTCCACAGAGCAGAGAGCATCTGGCAACCCCGGAAGGGATCAGGAAGGACTCGCCAGGGGAGGTGAGCGGCCCTCATTGGACTTCCTATTGGATGAACTCTTCACTCCTAGTTTCCTTTCTTTCTCCTAGACGTTGCAGTCGTGCAGATGTGAGTGTGATTGGAAACGTTATTTTAAAATTCACTTAATGGCAATTAAATTTTTAAAGTCAGACACAGCTTGCCTCCCTTTAAAACTTTGTGTGTTGATAATGGTTCTTACCAGTACCATGAATAATATCAGCTCATTAATATTCCAGTAGAAAAGTGCTTCAGGCTAATAAAATTCATTTTAAAATTAGTTTTACTGGTTGCTGCAGCCCAAGGGTAACGGGAAGTTTTTCCAAGCAAGAACAGATCAGTGAAGTATGAGATTTTATGCTGTTCTCTTAACATAAAATAGTTGTTTGGCTGTTAAAGATCCCTGTTTTATTCTAGTTTCTTGTAGGAATGAATTGCCAGGAGAAGGCCTCCATTTCAGAGGTGGACATTTACCTGAATACCGATGCCCTGGGAAGCATTATTGCATCAAGAGTGGGGAGGAGTGGCTCTGGTCCTTCTCCCGAGGAGGGCACCTCCGAGAAGGTGTCCTGTGCTCCCTCTTTGTCTTTTGGTCCCTCCAAGGGCTTCACGCTTGAGTCAGTTTTTTTTTTTTTTTTGCTTTTATAGTTACACTTCTCTATTTTGAGATCATTGTTGATTCACATGCAGTTATGAGAAATACTACACAGAGAGCCCATGTACCCTTCACCCAGTTTCCCCCGATGGTAACATCTTGCAAAACTACAGTACAATATCACAACCAGGATGTTGATGCTGATACAGTCAACATAGGGAACATTTTCATCCACACAAGGACCCCTAGGTGGCCTTGTATGTAATAGCTACCCACTTCTCTCCCACCCCTTCCCCACCCGGGCAAGCATGAAAGTACAGATCTCTTTTCCAACAGTTCTCATAGAGTTCAAAGATAAAATTGGGTTCCTGGTTTTTAAAAAGACAATATGTGTATGCATATAAGTCACATGGGACAAAGAACAAATGGATGAGAAAACTGGACGCTTTAGGATTTTAGGCCATACACAAAGACTTCCTTTTGGAACCAAATTCAGCAGTAACTCTTGGATATGCTGTGTCTTTAGAGGGTGTTAATGTTCATGATAATCTACCTCTGTTCCTCTGGTTTAGACCTGGCTGGGTTGTCACAGTGGTGATAACTGGTCAAGCTGATGGCCCCTAAGAAATGGGGGCCATGGTTTGTGCTCCACTCCTTCTTGCCTCAGGGTGAGCTCAGGGGCTTCTCCGCAGCCTGCAGGAGTCATTGAGAGTCGCAAGGTTGAAGCTGGAGGTGTGAGTTAACTGTTCGGCTCCTCTTCCAGTGGACGTTCTTGAAATCTTTCCTTGACAATTAAACAGGACAGGCAGACGCTGTGTGGAGGAAGGGAGGCGGCCCTGCCTCCGTCTTAACTCATGCAGCAAATCTCAGCCCTGACTGAACTCTGGGATCTCCCTGGTGCACATCTGCCCCGGGGCAGCTAGGCGTGAAAGGAGAGAATCACAGAAATGTGGCTGAGCGCCTGAAATGTGCCCGGTGTGACTGAGGAACCAAACTTGTAATTGTATTGAATTTCGATTCTATTCCATTTAAATAGCCATGTGTGCCTTGTGGCTACCAAATGAACGATGCAGAGATTCCAGGTCACCCATGTTGGACTGTTTGAGTCACTCCACCCCACCTCAGTGGAGCAAAGCCGAATTGCTTGGCACCTACAGTTACCCCCAGGGTCCTCTGGCGACCCCCCTTCCCCACCCAACATCAGCCTCTCTAAATTATTGTTGGGCAAACATCTTTAAACCATCAGTTTGAGGAGGAAGGAAGCCAATAATTAGCCTGTCGGGGCAGTTCCCACATCTGTGCCCAGCTGGGCCTGTGCTTGGCTCGCAGTGCTGCTTGCTTCATGCTTCGCTAATGAGTTAGACCTGCACTTCTGCTCTCCGGATTTGCAGGCTCATTTTTGCGACTAGGTTAGGATTTCTTGCCTGTGTGTGTCACTGAGTCACAGCACTAAGATCCAAGTGTTGCATTTCTTCCTTTGACGAGAAAGCAGCATAGGAAAGCAGTAATTAAGAGTGTGGGTCCAGGAGTCAGGTTCTTGCCTCAGAATCTGACTTCTCCACTTTCTGACAGCGTGACCTAGGACTGGTCAACCTCTCTGTGCCTCTATTTCTACACCTATAAGACAAGGATTGTAACAGTGCCTCCATCATCACAAGGCGGTTGGCCAAGTAAATCCAAATACTGCACTTGGTCCATAGTAACTGCTCAATTGCTCTCTCCTATTATGATGATGCTGGTGACTGTGAGCATGATAAATAAAGCTTTTCTGGAAAGGAAGGGATTTGAAGGTGTGACTGTTACGTGTGCCCATGAGAGGGCAGCCTACAATCATGCATGTTCATGGAACTAACAAGCAGCCTTCTGTTTGCAAAGCGTCAGGGTAACGTGAGCAGTTTCAGATGTGCTTAGCCCTTTTTCCCCTCAGTTTTTCTTTCTTTCCTCTGTTCGAAGAATACTTTGAGTAGTTCTCAGGCTTACCTTAGACATAGGGCAGGCCTGTTAACATCTGGAGGGTGGTGGGGACAATACCGAGCAAGGTGCAGGTCCTGCCAGGGTGGGCTAGTTGGTGCAGGTGCTGATGGAAGCATCTGTCCAGGAATCCTAGGCTTTTCTTTTCTTTTCTTTTCTTTTTTTTTTTTTTTGAGACAGAGTCTCACTTTGTTGCCCTGGCTAGAGTGAGTGCCGTGGCGTCAGCCTAGCTCACAGCAACCTCACACTCCTGGGCTCAAGCAATCCTCCTGCCTCAGCCTCCCAAGTAGCTGGGACTACAGGCATG
>CAUYSK010063943.1:0-13823 GCA_963575035.1 Avahi laniger | reverse complement strand
AAGAGCGAGACCCCGTCTCTACTAAAATTAGAAAGAAATTAATTGGACAACTAAAAATATATAGAAAAAATTAGCCGGGCATGGTGGCACATGCCTGTAGTCCCAGCTACTCAGGAGGCTGAGGCAGAAGGATTGCTTGAGGCCAGGAGTTTGAGGTTGCTGTGAGCTAGGCTGACGTCACGGCACTCACTCTAGCCCGGGCAACAGAGTGAGACTCTGTCTCAAAAAAATAAAAATAAAAATAAAAGGAGAGGCATCACAATTCTGTGTTGTGCACTTAAAAATTTTAAGAGGGCAGGTCTCATGTTATGTGTTTTTACCACAATAAAAGAGGGGAGCATGAAGAAATTTTTGGAGATGATGTATATATTTATTACCTTGATTGTGATGATGGTTTCATGGGTGTATGCATATGTCCACACTCATCAAATAGTATATATTAAATATTTGCAGTTTTTGTGTATCAATTAGACCTCAATAAATATGTTTTAAAAACTCAAAACTAACATCATACTTAATTATGAAAGACTAAGAGCTTTTACCCTAAAATCAGGAAAAACATGAGAATGTCTGTTCTCACCACTCATATTCAATATTATACTAAAGGTTCTAGCCAGAGCAATTAGGCAAGAAAAAGATAAAACTCATCCAAATTAGAAAGAAAGATGTAAAACCATCTCTATTTGCAGATTACATGATCCAATATCTAGAAAACCCTAAAAAGTCCATACACAATAAAACTATTAGATCTAATAAATGAATTCATCAAAGTCTTGGGATACAAGATAAACAAGCAAAAATCAGTTGTATTTTTATACACTAGAAATAAACATACTGAAAAGTAAATTAAGAAAATTATTTTATTTATAAAAACATCAAAAAGAATAAAATACTTAGAAATAAATTTGACCAAGGAGGTGTAAGATTTAAACTGAAAATTGCAAAATATTGTTGAAAGAAATTAAAGAATACCTAAATAAATGGAAAGACATCTTATGGTCATGGACTAGAACATTTAATATTGTTAAGATGGTAATACTACTCAACTGAGTCTAAAGATTCAATATAATCTCTATAAAAATTCCAATGCCTTTTTGCAGAGATAGATAAGCAGATCTTAAAATTCATATTGAATTGCCAGAGACTCCAAATAACCAAAACAATCTTGGAAAAGAAAAGTTGGAGAACTCACATTTTCATACTTCAAACTTACTATAAAGCTACAGTAATCAAACCATTGAGGGATTAGCATAAGGAAAGCTATATAGATCATCAGAATAGGATTGAGAGTCCAGAAATAAACCCATACATCTATTGCCAATTGATTTACAATAATGGCACCAAGATCCTTCAAGGCGGAAAGAAGTGTCTTTTCAACAAATGATACTAGGACAATTGAATATTCACATGCCAAAAAATGAAGTTGAACCCTTATTTCACATCATATTTATTAGCCAGGATTCTCCAGAGAAACAGACCTACTATGATATATACATATGTATATAGAAACAGATTTATTATAAAGAGTTAAATCATGAGATTATGGAAGCTGACAAATTCCAAGACCTGCAGGGTGAGTCGGCAATCCAGAGACCAAAGATGATAATGGTGTAGTTGCTGTCTGAGTCTGAAGACATGATAACCAGAAGAATAGACAGTGTAGGTCCATTCTGAAGGCTGAAAGGCTCTAGACTCAGGAAGAGCCAATGTTTCAGTTAGAATCTAAAGGCAGGTACAAGCCTATGCCTCAGTTCGAAGGCATAGGCAGTATGAATTCTCTCTCATTCAGGGAAGGGTCAGTCTGTTTTTCTATTTGAGCCTTCAACTGATTGGATGAGATCCACTCACATTAGAGAGGGCAATCTGCTTTACTCAGTTTACTGATTTAAATGTTAATCTCATCCAAAAACACCCCCACATAAACACCCAGAATAATGTTTGACCAAATATCTGGGCACTTTGTGGCTTAGTCAAATTGACTCATAAAATCAACTATCACACCATATAAAAATTAAATCAAAATAAATCAGAGACTTAAATGTAAGAACTAAAATGATAAAACTCTTAGAAGAAAATAAGTGTAAATATCTGTGACGTTGGATTTGGCAATGAACTCTCCAATATGACACCAAAAGCATAAGCAACAAAATATAAAAATAGATAAATGGGATTTCATCAAAATTAAAAATTTTGGTCATCAAAAGACATTATCAAGAAAGTTAAAAGACAACCAATAGAATGTGAAAAATATTTACAAATCACATCTCCAATAAAGGTCTAGTATCCAGAATATATAAAAGCATACTTACAATTCAACCACAAAATGGTAAACAACCCAATTTAAAACTGGGCAAAGGATTTGAGTAGACATTGGAAGATACGCTAACGGCCAATAAGCACCTAACATCTTTAGTCATTTGGGAAATGCAAAGCAAAACCACAATGAGATACCATTTCACAGCCACTAGGATGGCTACAATTTTTAAAAATATAATTAACAAGAGTTAGTGAGAATGTGGAGAAATCGGAACTCTCATACATTGCTGGTGGAAATATAAAATGGTATAGTCATTGTGGAAAACAGTTGGATAATTTCTCAAAATGTTGAACATACATCTCCAAGTGATGGAAAGAATGTAAAACATACAATTACCACACAACCCAGCAATTCCTCTCTTAAGTATATACCCAAGAGAAATGAAAACATATGTGAACACAAAAATCCGTGCATGACTCTTCATAGCAGTATTGTTTTAATAGCCAAAAAGTAGAAACAACCCAATGTCCATCAATTGATGAATGGATAAACAAAATGTCCATGCAATGAAATATTATTTAGCAATAAAAAGGAATGAAGTACTGATATATACTACAACATAATGAACCTGAAAACCATTATGCTAAATGAAAGAGGCCAGACACAAAAAGCCACACATTGTATGATTGCATTTATATAAAATGTCCAGAATAGGTGAGTCCATAGGTAGTGATAGCAGACTGGTGGTTGCCAGGGGGCTGGTGAAAGGGGAAAAAGGGAGTGACTGCTTAGTTGTATGGGTTTCTCTTAGAGGTGATCAAAATATTCTAGAATTAGTGTTGGTGATTGCACAACATGTGAATGTACTCGAAGCCACTGAATTGTATACTTTAATATGGATAAAATGGAAAATTTTATGTTATATAAATCTTACCTCAATAAAAATTTAAAAATTCGGATAATTCTTATAGTCATACAGTCAAGTTAGTAGACTTTCTGGGGGAGCTTATAAAATATGCAGAGGGTGGATCATCATCCACAAAGCATGTCAATCATCTAGGACAGGCGTTGGCAATCTGCAGCCTATGAGCCAAATCTCACCAGTGGCCTGTTTTCATAAGGCCTATAAGACAAAATTGTTTTTTTATATATATATATTTAAAAGTGGTTAAAAGCCACAAGATCAAAGAAGGCTATGTGACAGAGAACTTTTAAGGACAAGAAAGTCTGAAATATTTACTATCTGCACTTTACTGGAAAAGATTATTGGCACTTACCTACGGTGATGATGAAAAATTAGCCCTTACACTTATAGTATACATTGCAGTATATAAGACACATACATCCATTTTTCTCTCTGCTGACTTTCAAAACAATCTTGTGAGGTAGATGAGGTGTTATTCCTCTATATGGTGGGAGGGGGGACTTGGTGAGGTTAAGCCACTCATACCCTTGCTGTGTCACTTGATAGAACTCAGATGGTCTGAATGTTATTGCGTGTTTTACGCCTGCAGCCCGCTGCCTCTCCCAACACTTTGGAAGAACTACAGGCTCTGTGAAAATGCAATATGATTTTGACTTAACAGATCAACCCAGGGTTGAGAAAAAGGCCAAGAGAGCTTTCGCTAACTCTTGCGGGGCTCTCTCTTTCAGCTTTATATCTCCTTTGGCAATGGTCATATATTTTTCTAAATGAAATGCCACCCATATTGAAAGGCTCAGGAACTGTCAGGCCAAAATCTTTCAAGTGCCATAGAGTTGGACAGTTTGCTATATTTCAAGCACATCAGGGCAAACAATATAATAAAAATTGACTCGTTTGTGATATGTCCCTTTATAGAAGCTGTGACTTTCATTCCTTCTCCTAATATCCTGCAACTGACCTTCAGCTTCAGTTGTCTTCTGGACAGCATATCATTCAGTTGATATTCTGTCTTCCCACCAATTTACCAGGCGTCATATTTCCCTAGGCTGAAGGAGCTCTGCAATATGTGTGTTGGAAGGAGGCAGGCTGGAATTGATACAATTATTTCCTAATATCCCTTCATTCTGGTCTTTGGTGCATAAGAAAAGTCCCTTGGCACCTGAATGGCCAATTGGCAGCTTCAAAGATTGGCTACCCACCTCGAGGTCATTGTTCTCTCCCTCCACCCTCCATCCCACATGGGCCTGGCTTAGTACAATTTCATGCGCCATTCATACCTGATCTGTAATCTTCTCCAATTTTGGAGGATAGTCTTGTATGAAGGGGAAGGCACACTGCATGCGCTGTTGATTCAGGTGCTCAAGGGCTATGAAATAAATGGCTGCTTCCACCGGTGTCACTGTAATAGAATTGTGGGGGATTTATAATTATATCCTTCCATACAATTCACTTAATTAATCAGCTCTTCCCACACACTGCCATTAGGTTCCTCTCATTAGGTAGGCCATTTTACTCACAGCATGGAGCTCCTCCATTCAGTTTTCTTCCTGCCCTTTTCTTGGGGCTCCTTTTTGCTCAGGGACTAGCATAACCTCTCCCCAGGTGCTCATTTTAAAATTTCAGGTCTTTCCCTTCTTTAGGGCCCCCAGATAGACGCCAAATTACTGGTTAAGGTTCTTGTGTTTTGAATTTAATCTACATGGCCAAACACCCCTGATTTTTAGGAAGCGACTTCAATTCTGCCACCAGACATTTCAATTGCATCCATAGATTAGATGTTAGTGTAATTTTGTGCACCTATTAGGGGAAAGAATTTAAAATCCTTTCCTCACTTTCGCTACTGGGCCCTGATCTCCTTGCCTGTAATACACCAGATTCCATGAGTCCTTTGGGGACAAACTATTAATAGCCCCCTTTTTCTACCCAGGCAGCCCTAATACCTTGGAATTTTTGTTCTCTTCTTTTACATGCAAAAACCTTGTCTTATCAGCATCACTAGTACACCTGGCAGCCCATTACATTAGATTCCTGGCAGTTAGATCATCCATCTAGACCTCCTCCTTATTGTCTTCTAAGTCTCCTTTTTCTTTCTGGGCTCAACTCCCCATGTTTTCAGTTCCTAAGCTATGAGTCCTAGGTCTACCTTCCTCATCCAATGCTCCTGCCTCTGTGGGGGGCTTGAGATTGAAATGCCCTCCATGATTTTGCCATCTCAAAATTCTCCCAAGTCAGTGATGCTGTTCTGTCTTGCTAGGGCTTCAGCAAAAAATAGTCTTCTTGGTTCACTGTAAGCAAAAAGCATAACTCCTGACAGAGTATTCCAGTGGGACTCTATTCACATATTTGTCCTAAGATTTATTTAAAGAAAATCCCTCATAGGGCACACAGATTATGATATGGTAGAATTGTAATTTCACCTGTATTGCTACAAATCCCATACCTGACAGAGAGGAGCTGAGAACGAGACCAGGTTGCTGTGTGGTTTCTCTGCAGTGATTTATCAAGAAGGGAAAGTAGATGCTCTGTGAAATACTTCCTGCTTAGCCCTTTTCTCTTCCAAACTTCTGAATCTTAGGGAATTTAGGTACAGTTTTCAGCACAGATTATTGACCATTAGAAGTGAGCTGAAAGCGAATTATACCTTAATAATGAAAGCTTATTCTAGGCCATTTTGTGAACTACTCTTCTTCCCTTCTCATCTTCCAAATATACAACTGGGATGAATTCTGCATTCTTTAGTTTAAAGGTCTCTTTTTAAATAGGTACCATTTCCATGATCTGCTCCCACCATCTATAAACTAACTTTTTGGAGGAAATACTGGAACCTTAGTTTGGTTTTCCACTCTCTGTGTATCAGTGTATCAATAGACTGAGTGCTACTGGAGTAGCAGCGTTCAGTGATAGCTTTAAGCTTTGTGTTGCTGATGGGAATCTTGGTTTCTATGTTTAATTATCCTGTGACAGGCTAGTGATGCTTTTAAAATGTAAATCAAAACATCGCTCTCCTACTGAAAACCCTCCAGTGGCTTTCCATTGTACTTTGAAGAAATTTAAAACAACTTTCCATGGCTTACAAAGTCCTACAGGACCTGGCCTCTGCGCACCTTTCTGATGTCATCTTGCACCATGACTCCAACACTCACATATTCTTCAGCCCCACAGAACTTTCTGTTTTTATAACCACATATTTCTACCTCGGGAACTTTGCACCTGCTCTTCCTTCTGCCTGGCACATTCCTTTCCCAGATCCTTGCACAGCTGGCTCCTTTTCATCAGATATCAGATCAAATGTCACTCTCTTAAAAAGGCTTTCCCTGACCACTCAATCCAAAAGGAAATAACTTTTTCTTCGATTCACTCGCTTTCATGTCACCTTGTTTTATTTCCTTCACAATAGTTGCCACAATTGAGAAATGATTTTAAGTCTCTATATACATATCATCTGTCCTCCCCAGGTAGAATATAAGTTCCATGAAAGTAGAGGTCTTGTGTATCTTGCTCACTGCCGTGTCCCCAGTGCTGGGCACACAGTAGGTGCTCAACGAATATTTATTGAATTAATGAATGGATGGCATATGACATTAGTTCCTAGCTCACTGTCAACTTTGCTAAATGACTCAAGACTGTGGTTTTTGAAATATAACAGTTCCTGAATGTTTAGCTATAGGACTTTGGATAATTCATTTATTCAAGCATTTACTGAGGATCAGGCACTATGCTAAACTCTGGTAATATAAAAATAAATAAGACTATAGCTTCTGCCCTCAAGAATGTATATTCTAGTGGGGAAAATGGACATATACATGTTGTAGTACAGTGGAGTAAGGGGTATAATAGCAGTTTAAATTGTGTTGTGGTAACACTAAGGAGAAGAGGTCCATCTCTTTGGTGTTGCAGTAGAAATGGTGGTGGTTCAAGGAAGGAGTCTTAGAGGAAGTGATAGATATTTGAGCTGGATCTTGAAGAATGAACGAGTTCTTTGGGAAATGGGTGCAGGAAGACATTCTAGCATTGTGGAATATGAGAAAGAGAAAGAGCGTGGACTATTCTGGGGATGGTAAGTTGAAGGGGGTGCTGCAACACAGAGCAATTGTGGAAGATCAAGCTGACAGAAATCTGTTGAGTTGAAAGTAGTTCCCATCTCAACAGTAAGGGGACAGCTGTGTGATGTTCCCTATACACACTTTATCCCCTCCCACAAAAAGTAAATAAAGTTGCCATTTGAGAGTCAAACTAGTAAAATCCACATGCAGGGGATATGGTTAGACATCAATGGAAATTAACCAAGAAGTTGTCTGTAAACATGTGGCTGGAAATTTTGGGAACTCTCAAAATTCTGCTCAAGGTGATCTAGGACAAATCTTAAGGAGGCAAAGCTGAAATGCAACTGCAATTTTGTGAGTGGAAACCAAATTAATTGTATTATACACTGCTTGGAGTGAATAGAAGGTAGCTGGCCAGCTAGACACAAAGAAATGACAGTTACCAGCCAAGCTCCGTCTAGGAGAATGATCTTGGCCAAGTGAACTCAACATTATGGGTGTCTTGGCACGGCTGGCTCTGCAGTTGATGAGAGTGCTTCCAGTCGTCTAAGCTGAAAGACCACTCTTAAGATCAACTAACTCTCTTTGTTTTGATTTTATGCTCACCAAGCAATCTTTTGATAATTTATTTGGCTCTCCACACAACTTGCTTGCAGGGAAAGAATGCACTGATCTGCCTACTCAAGCATTTTGGCCTGCTTACCAATTGTATTTCTCATTGTAAATTAATAAATTGGCATCCTGGCAAATATATATATTAATATATATATTTTTTCTGGTTTTATATATATATATATATAATCAGAATGCCAATATATATATGGGCAATAGACAGATATAAATACATAAATATAAATGTTTTAAAATTTCTCTATATATCAAACAGGCATGTGAGCCTGCTGAAGTTGACTTTGCCTTATTGAATTTATTCAGTCCAGACTCTGGTCTTTATTTAGCCTTGCAGCTCAGAAAGCTAGTTTTGTCTCTGCACTGAGAGTCCAGCCATCTCCTGTAAGGTTTTTGGAAGCAATCAACTGGCATTGCCCAGGTGACAGAGGCCTCTGCATCGCTGTGTCCTACACTCCAAAGTTTACTAAGGGGGTAGCATTCATTCTTCTGTGTTTGTTTTCAAATGTGCCATCCATATTGAGGAGTTCAATCTGAGGAAGAATGAGAATTGCTGTAAAAAGGTGTGTGGACAGAACATATTCGTGTTTCATTTCATTTTTTTTTTACTTTCAGTTCCCAAAAGCAGACCCTGAGAAAAGGATCTGGACACAGGTGGTTTACTCGGGAGGTGACCTCAGGAAGCTCAAGAAGGAAATGGGGAAAGTGAGGCAAAGAAGGGAGAAAAGTTTATAACTACTGTGTTAATAAGCAGGTGACTGTGTGGGTAGCTGGGACTCAGTCCTTCTGGAGACTCTAAGAAATTGTGTGGAGCAGTCTTAGAATAGTCCCACTGGAGGATGGAGAGTCTGTGGTATTTATCCATGGACTTCCATCCCCATTGGTGGAAGCTTAGCTGCAGTGGCATTCACGATCCTGCACTTCCAGGTTGTACCCGGCTGTAGAAAAGCAAGCTTCCTCCGTACCTGAGAAAGCCCTCAGGCAAAGAAGAGAGACAGAGCCAGTTGAGGTGGGAGCCTATCAGGCTGCTGGAAACTGCAGGAACAGATGAAATCAGTGGGCCAGGGTACATGGGGGTGCGGGATCAACAGCATTCATAGACCTTGAGACCCCAATAGACAAATGAGCAAAGGACATGAACCGACAACATGTACACAAAAAATAAAAATGGCCAACAATTATATTTTTAAACACTTAACTTTGGTAGTAATCAATGAACTGGAAATAAAAATGGGATGCTATCTTTTATGCCTGTCAAATTAGCAAAGGCCTATTATTTTAATTAATAAAAAAACCATGTATTCGATTAGGGTACATGCTCATTCACTGCAAGTAAGATTGGAAGTTGGTACAACTTTTCTGAGAAATAATTTTTAAGTATAACAAGCCATCAAATCATGCTTTCAAATATTCAATGGCACTGAATGCTCATTATATAATATTAAAAAGTATAATATAAAACTATACATACAGTATGATCCCAATTATTTTTTTCAATACGAAGATGATATAGATTGTAAGACATTGGTTTATTAATAGTTTCAAGAGAAAGAAAGAAACACTATATGTAACATTTTGTTCTGCTGATAGTTACATACATATCCATATGATTATACACCACTTTCTTCTTCAATAACACTGGAAAAGGAGAGTCTAAACTTTTTTTTACATTTCAGAGTCTAAAGATTCTTTTGAATTACTTCTGACCGTTGGCAGTGATGTAGACTGCTATGGTGACGTGGCTGCGTTTCATAGCCACAGCCTGTGATGATGTGACAAGATCAAAGCATGTAGAATAATCCCTGGGGTTCATCCATGTTTCCTATTTGGTTAAACTCATAGCTCATATTTTTTTTTCTTGTCTTTGTCTTGTTTTTCGATTCAATTACATTAGCTAGAAATTAATCAGTTTCTATTGAAAGTCACCCAGAAGCTTTTGATAGATAGATGTTCAGTGCCCGAGTGATTGTCCCTCACAATACATGAAATGGTCACACCAACCTTTCATAGCTTTGAAAATTTTATGATCTATTCAAAGAGATTTGGCAATTTCTACTGCCTTTAATTGCATTGTCTAGCATGTGACAGGCAATCTTCTGCAGACACAATAATTTTTCATTTCAATGATGCATCATAGTGTAATTTTCAGAAGACATTTTAAGTGACAATTAGTGGGAAAGCTAAATTTAAGTTAAAAATTTAACCATGAGTGGTCCTACCAGTGCAAGTAACTCAATTGAAGTGACAATGAAATGTACAGATACCCTCTCAGTTCGGCTAAGTCTGCAAGCACATGAGCAATGACAACAATATCACAGTAGATTCCTCTGTGTGGCAATTCGCAAGTCACTTTCACACCCATTACAAGAAGCATCCTGATTTCAGAAATGAAGAATATGTGTGTTAGAATGCAGGAAAATGATATGAAATATGTACACATATGTGTATACATGCACACACAGAGAAAAGACAAAAAGGAAATGCACCACAATGCCTGTAGCAGTTATCTCTGGGTGATGAAACGACAAGTTGTGTGTATTTTTGCTTATCTTCGGCTTTTAAATGTCTGCAATAAACTTTAATGCTGTTAAATTGTGAAAAATAATAAATTTTGAAAAGGACTGGTCTTTGGATTTTGCAGGCCGTTGCTCCCTATTGGGAGAAAAGAGGTTGAAACAGAGAAAAACAAACTTGAATCTGAGTCGGTGGGATAGGTGGAGGACCACAGTAATCTTTGGTGGCCCAACAGAACAAATAACCAAGTACTCTCAACTCAGAGATTACTGAAAGGTGAAGAAATGAATCAGAAACTCTGAGGCGACATCTGTCATTCCAGCCCAGTGTCTGATTTGTCACATAATTTTGACAAGTCGCTTATCTCTTATATTTGTTTTCTCACCTGTAAATGAGAGAATACCTTCTACCCTTCCTCTTCCTGGTAATGGCAGGAATGGGGTTTAAAACATAAGCAAAAAATGTCAGTCAAATACTTCACAATCTTGATTGTACCCCCATAAGTAATGCAAATATCTTAGGAGGATCTCACCAGAAAATTTCTTCAGGGTGTGTATGTGTGTGTGTGTGTGTGTGTGTGTGTGTGTTTAGTGTGAGAGAGAGAGGGAGATACTGAGAAAACAGCCATGGCGCTCACAGGCTGTTTCTGGGGCTCGAGGGAAATGCCAGGGCTTGTGTAATTTGTCACTGGGCACAGGCAAATGAATTCTATACTGGTAGTCCTTGGGGACATTATCCAGCAGCAACAACTTAATTTCAGCTAATTAATGTGGCCCCAGTTGCCTTCTACCTGTTGATGGGGAGAAGTGTCTGGGGAATTTTCTCTACGTCACACATTCCTGCTAAATCTTACTCCCAGGCCTGACTCCAGAAGCAAAGTGGGTGACAGGAAGATGAGGCTATGAGTGAGGAGCTCAGGCTCCAGGCAGCAGAGCTGCAGTGTGATGTGATGTGAAGTAGCAGAGCTCACAGCACCTCACCCAGTGCAGCCTGCAGGAAATATGTGTTGGAGAGTTGCAATACCTTTGTTCATTTAATCTTCCCAATAGCCCGAGGTAGTGCACGCTGGGGTTTGGAGGGGCCTGGACTGCTTGGTTTATGTCTAGAACAGTATAAACAATCGAAAAGCAGTAGCTGCTATCATTCTCATCACCATCATCATTACTGCAATGACAGAAAGGACCCACTAATCAAAACCTCTTCCATTCCCCTGTCCAGGCAGGATTTCCACCATCACCCCCTTCTCTCGTCTGCATTGTCCTTCTCTCGGGCGCTAAAATTACTCCTTTGAGCTAAAACAGTGAAGACCTATTATGATGCAGGTGTTTTGGGGGAGACGAACTGCCTCAAGCCTTCCTCATCCATCAATAACTTTCCAGAGCAAGGACAGCTGGGGTGGGGGTCTGGAGAACTGCATGACTGCAGAAGGAGGGGCTAGGGTCTGAGCCTTATAAGGTTGCCTCAGATAAGACCAATCTGTAGTATACAGAGTAGGGCAGTGGCGGGAATGAACCAAGACTGCAACCCAGGCTGGCTCACTGCCCAGGCCCGTAGGGATTAGGGGCGGGAGAGAGGAAAATAGTGTAAGGCAGGAGAAGCCTCACGCTTCAGCCTCAAAGCCAAGAGACCCCAGCTTTTGAGAGGGAGAGTTGATCCAGACTGGTAGAAGAAATACAATCTTCCCTTTCCTGGGCTCTCCAACGTCATGAGGGGAGGCCCGAGAAGTGTGTGTGTACGACTGGGTGGGTAGGGAGGCTGAGACTCACTAGCAGCAAGCTGGATGCTGCTTTGGACAAGCCGGCAGAACACAATAATTGATTGCCTTCTTGCTGCAAAATCAAAATGGCTTTTGATGTTCAGCCATTCATTGCCATAACTGGAATAATAACACAATTCATTTTAGCTGCAGCCCTGCAAATGGATAGCTTTAATAATGGCTAATTTGGGATGATGAATGTGCCATTTGGGGGTGACATTAGTGCTGAATAAGAAGAAGGGTGTGCAAGAGACAAAGGGAGGAAAGGATGAGCTATACAAGACTAGCCGTGTTTGCTAACTTCTGAGGCTGCCAGCCCTTCAATTCCACTCCACGAGTATTGATTTAGCAAGTACCTACTCCCTACCTAGCACCAGGCTGAGGGCTGGGGAAGATTCTGAAGAGAAATATAATTAGGGTGACCATATGTCCTGGTTTCCCAGGGACAGTCCTGGTTTATGATGCAACCTGGTGCAATTATTAATAGCACCCCTGTCTCACTCTCAAAAGTGTCTTCGTTTGGATGATAAGTTATATTGTCATTCTGTGTGGATCACTCTCTGCTTTTCATGAGAACACAGCTTTTCTGGGAAGACAAATCTTATTTATGTACATGGAGCAATTAAAGCACATCAGAAGACAGTGTGTAACCAACAGATGAACCAGATAAGCTCAAGCACACAAATCAATGCTTACAATTTCAAAATTGGTGACAGGTATGGATTTAAATACATTGAAGAGAACTTTCCTATGCATGGGAATAAACCCCAATATACTACCTCAGTTGATCTTCACAACAACCCTAATGTTACCTCCCACCTTGTAGATGAGGAACCAGAGGCCCAGAGAAAAGACTTACTTGCTCAAGGTCACAGAGCTAATAAGTGATGGAGTCAGGATTTGAATCCAGGACTCTTGTAACTTAAAGCCAACAATATTTCTCCTCTAGAACAGATACTAGTGCTGCCTGGAGTGATCAAGGAAACCAATGGAGGAAGTGAACTGTTTCCAAGGAATGAATCTACAAGTAAAAGTGACTAGAGTTAACAGCTGGGTGTGGTGGCTCATGTCAATAATCCCAGCACCTTGGGAGGCCAAAGCGGGATGATTGCTTGAGCCCAGAGTTCGAGGGCTATGATCGTGCCACTGCACTCCAGCCTAGGTGACAGAGTGAGAACCTGTCTCTAAAACAAAAATTGAATAAAGTTTAAACAATGAAAGATGTAAAGTTGAGAAGAGACAATAAAGAAATTAAGTGAGGTGGGGTTAATCAGGGATGATTTGCAAAAGAGGTGGGTTTATGCACTAGGTTTGAAACTATTGATGAATACGGATTACCAAATCAGAAAAAAGGGCTTTCACATGCGTAGGAATGATAAATTCTGAAATCGGGGGCTATTTCCTGGAAAGGAGGTAAACAAACAGGAGATGACAGTCATTTGTAAGGGTTTATTTCTTCAACACGGTGGTAAATGAATGGGTGTGTGTGTGCATGTGTGCGTGTGTGCGTGTGCCTGTGTGCATGTGCCTGTGTGCGTGTGTGTGCATGTGTACCTGTGCGTGTGTGTGTGTGTGTTCTGTTTCCCCTAGCATCTTTTGACCCATTCTTTAAGGTCACTTGTCCCAAGTTCCTGGTTGGATGTGATGGAGAGAGCCTAGGAGGTATCAGGGTGGGAGGTCAGCCAGGTGTGGTAGGAAGGC
>CAUYSK010063942.1:0-66925 GCA_963575035.1 Avahi laniger | reverse complement strand
AGAGTGAGTGCCGTGGCGTCAGCCTAGCTCACAGCAACCCCCAACTCCTGGGCTCAAGCTCTCCTCCTGCCTCAGCCTCCCGAGTAGCTGGGACTACAGGCATGCGCCACTATGCCCGGCTAATTTTTTCTATATATTTTTAGTTGTCCGATTAATTTCTTTCTAATTTTAACGGAGACGGGGTCTCACCCTTGCTCAGGCTGGTTTCGAACTCCTGAGCTCAAATGATCCACCCGCCTCGGCCTCCCAGAGAGCTAGGATTACAGGCGTGAGCCACCATGCCTGGCCTAATAGAGTATTTTTTTAACAAGAAAAAGTACTTGTAAATTTTTTTATCAAGTTAAAAAATATATAGAATACACACACACACACACACACACACACACACACGCATACATGCATTGGCAGAAATGGCCTGTATGCCTTCTTCTAAAAGTGGATTTTAATTTAATGCTGAGATTAACACAAAGTCATATTGAGGAATATTTAAATCACAGAGAGCAATTATCTGTTGTTCACTCTATTATTTACAAAAGAATATTTTCCATTGGATGTAAATTACCATACCTAAACAATTTCCTCTCAATTGGCCATGTTTTTCTTATTGTTAAATTAATCACACAAATAGAATTAGGATTACTAATGAAATTATTGGAAGTTCTTGATTGATGATTAAATGTAAAAATATTATTCCATTTCATTATTTTTTAAAAATATAAGTTTAGACTGTCAATGCACCGTCAATTATCTAATTCATACTCTTTCAAGTGTAAATAAAAGTTTGATCATTGTATCAGACATACAAGATTAATCTACTTAAGCTTGAAATGAAGGCATAATATAGTAAATGTTTTATTCTGATCAGATGATCAACTTTTGCCCAGATTAAGATCCTGGGTTATTTGTAAGTATCATATTGAAAAATTTTTTTTTTCTCAATTTTAAATTAAAATCTATCCCTCTTCTGTTTTCGTGTTTTACTATTTGAGTAGCTATAAAAATCACATCCTTGCCAAAGCAATTATGAATATATTTGTTCCAATGTCATTTAAAAAATACTTAGTGCTTGTATCAGCAATTGACTGTAAAACTGAATTAATATTACTATGCTAAGAATTCAATATCATCAAATTTTAGACGCCATCAATTGAAGATGCACGATTTTGTATGCAAAGCAAGAAAAACTATCATTAATTAAAATATGAAGTATCAGTCAGGGTCGTGTGAAGGGACAAAACTATAGCAGTTATTTGAGCAGAGATAATTTATCATAAAGTTATTCAATAAGTATGTAAATATAACTTTAAGTTATCATTGAAGATATTGAAGATTACCTCAAAAATGGCTGACAAATGATGGAAAGGAGTTGGAATTATTAAAATTTAGAGATTTCAACAAAAGTGCTCCCAGGGTTGAGACTCACTCCTCTGAGGAGAAGTACTTTGCTTTCTATGAAATCAAAAGTGTTGTATGTATTCATAATACCAAAAATGGAAAAACAAGCACCACATGTACTCACCATCAAATTGTATTAATTGATCAACGCTATGTGCACATATAGTAGTAACATTCATTGGGTATTGGGCAGATGGGAGGGGGGTGGAGAGGGTGGGTATATTCACACCTATTGGGTGCTGTGCGCACCATCTGGAGGATGGACACACTTGAAGCTCTGATTCGGGTGGGGCAAAGGCAAGATACGTAACCTAAACATTTGTATCCCCATAATATGCTGAAATAAAAAGACGTGTGTGTGTGTGTATAAATATGATAATACCATGACTGTAATAAGGACATTCCATACACAGGGGATGACAGACGCTGGCAGGCAGCATTGTGGGAAGGGGAAGCAACCCGATACAACTCCATCTGCCTATTTCAGTGAAGAGAATCTCTGCCTCCCCCATGGTGGGTGTGGCCCAATGTGGTCAACAGCCCCCTGTGTTGTCTGGCTGCCCCTCCCCGCCACCGTATGATGTCCCATGGGGGCTCAGGGGTGGTCTCAGCTGTTGGCAGATTAGGCACCCAGCACTAGCAATACACAGATAGTCCCTAGAGAGGGAAAGTTTTTTCTGTTGATCCACACAGTCTTCATTCCCAGGGCCGTGACCACTTTGTACACAGAGTCCAAGCAAAACAGTGAGGCGGCTGGTAATCAGGGCTGGCAGACAGAGGCATCTTTTCCACCTGGTTACTAAGAGCTTCCCTGTGATGGGTGACCTCTAGTGACATTCATATCAAATACAACGTCATCATGCTCTCTACCTGTGCTGAGAGGGCTAGCCATTTAACTCTACCTCAAATCTCTTAATCACCAATCAAGCAATCCTGTTATTTTCCAATCCCAGAACATTAAGCCTAACTGTTAACAGCCTCACAGGTATCAATGTAGATCATGGCTTCTGGCCATTTCTGAGTCTAGAAGAACTGGAAAACCAAATAAATATACCATCCAAATTACTTTTTGCTGAAGAATTTACTTCACTGCTATCTTTCCATGCCCTGATGAGTCATGGTAGAGCAAACCAGGCATCTTTTTCTTTTTTTTTTTTCCTTTTCGTTTTGTTAATATAGTATATTTGGCTCAAACATCTTTGACCCAGGCCTGAGCTTTGTTTGTTTGTTTGCTTATTTCTTCCCAGATCAACTGTTTGTAAGGAACATCCTGTGAGGCTACAGATGATGATTTAGAGAAGACAGTACTTCAAGAGTCAAGGTAGGAGTTTGGCCACCTGATCATGTATCTTGCCTGTGCCTTTAGGTGTTCTTCAGCCAATTTCTTACATACTATTTCTATTAATAATAGAATGCTTGTTGTGTCTACTATATATAATATTTGGTTTAAATAAGCAAAGTTCACGATGGTATGTCAAATTATTTGTACCTACCAGCATTTTTTCAAATGTGTTGATCTTTGGAAGAGAGCATAGATTGGCTCCAAAACCCCAAAAAAGTGTGCAGAGTTTCCCTGTGGCACTCTATTGGCCAATCCTAACATGACCCCTGCTGTAAAGCTACAACGTGGTTTAATGGGTTCTAAGTCCAGCGTCACAAAACTTGAGTGCACAAGGATGGATTTGGAGCTCACAGAGAATAACTAATAAGTGGCCCAGAAATCACATTGTCCATTGTAAGCCCATAGTGATTTCAGATAGGCTAAAATGTGAAACAAAATAAAGATTTTTATTTATGTTTGTTTCTTTATTCAGTTACTTAACATTTTTTGGAAGTATGACCATTATACTATTAATATAAACTGCATATATTTAAAGTGCACAATTTGAAAAACTTGTGATGTATTTATACATCTGCAATACCAACACAAAATCAAATCATGTATATATCAATCACCCCCAAAAGTATTTCATTTCTCATAAGAACCCCAATGCCCAATCAGCTTCTGGTCTGAGAGAATACATTATTTTCCATTTCCTAGAATTTTATTCAACCAACATGATGCAATGTGGAATCTGTTTGGCTTTTTCTCTAACTGTAATTACTTTCTCTCATGTTCTAGCCTGTATAAATACTCCATTTTTCATATTGTTGAATAGAACTCAATGTACAGATGTACTTCAGTGTATTACCCATTCACGGATTGATGTACTTGTGGTTTGCATCAGGTCTAGTGTGTGAGCTGCATTTATCCTCTTTAGAAAATACATAGGAATGTAATTCCCAAATGTTATACCTCATTTTCATGCAGGAAAAATATTTTGATAATTTTGCTTTAAAATTCCTCTTTGACTTATGGGTTGGTTATTTAAAAGTGTATCATTTAATTTTCACATACTGGGGACTTTTCCAGTTGTCTTATGGCTATTGATTTCTGGTCAAATTCCAATATACCCTGAAAACACAACTTGCATGATTTTGATTTTTTTAAATTTGTATTTTTTTAATGACCTAAAATTATCAACCTCTAAAACAAAGTTTGAGCAGTTTTAGTGACTGTCCTCGTATACTCAGAGAACCCCCCCTAACACAGCCCACTGTGGAAGCACCTGTTAAATCACCTTTGACACACTGCCTTGTGGGATCTGGGGCTTGAGGAATGTTCGTGTGACTCACTAGGGCTGTGGCTATTTCTGTGGGTTATGAATTATGTGAGTTGTAAAGTGTCCTTTGTCTCTAACCGATGAGCCTCATGGTTTTTATCAGCATCCCTAAAACTGGCTGGCTAATTTGTTAGTTTACAAGTATGGTAAAATCTCAGATGCTTCAAAATTCTTGACTTATTAAAAAATCTATTATATCTGGCTTTTATGACTCACTTATACTTAAAACTTTTTTAGTGATTAGCCTGAGGTTTACAATATTATTTTAAATTTAACTTGCAAGGCAGCCAAAATAGCTCAGTTGGGAGTACATTAGACTGAAGAAATTAAACTCCGGCTCTCTTCAAGTACTATAATTTCATCTGACATACATACAGTATAAGAACCTTGAGAGAGTTTATTATCAAGATCTTTCTATTGTTTGTTTCATTGTTGTCATATAGAGTAATCTTATCCTCAGAGGATACTTTCCAAGATCCTCAATGGATGTCTGAAACCTTGGATAGTAATGAACCCTATCTATGCTATGTTTTTTCTTACACATTCACAGGGATGATTCAAGTCCTGGGTAGGGCAGAGTGCAATGGCGTGAGAGTTCATTACAATACTCAGAACTGCGTGAGATTTCTGGAATTTTTCATGTAATATTTGGGACCGTGATTGATTATAGGTAACTGAAACTGCAGAAAGCAAAACCATGGATAAGGGGGTACTACTGTATTTTATTTTTACCCACATTATAAACTCAAAATACAGTGTTATTTAATACTTCCATCCTTTAGTCACTTACTTTTTAGAGCTATTAACAAGAAGAGAAGATATATTTTATCTTAATTTTCTTATTTTCCAACATTCTTTATTTCTTGGTGTAGATACAAATTTCTAAATGTTATGATATTCCTTCTGCTTGACAAAACTGCCTTTAACATATTTTGGGATAGATTCACTGGCAATGAATTGACTCATACTTCTTTGAGAAAGTCTATTTCTCATTCATTTTTTAGTATTTTTGCTGCATATAGATTTTGGTTTGACAAGTTTCATTTTCTTTTAGCTCTTTAGTTTCGTCTTACTATTTTTGCATGTGTCTCTTCTTGCTTGTATGTTTTGTGTTTTTTTTTTGTTTTTTTTTTTTTGTTTTTTTTTTTTTTTGAGACAGAGTCTCATTCTTTTGCCTGGATTAGAGTTAGTGCCATGGAGTCAGCCTAGCTCACACACAGCAACCTCACACTCCTGGGCTCAAGCAATCCTTCTGCCTCACCTCCCGAGTAGCTGGAACTACAGGCATGCGCCACCATGCCCAGCTAATTTTTTCTATATATTTTTAGTTGTCCAATTAATTTCTTTGTATTTTTAGTAGAGACGGGGTCTTGCTCTTGCTCAGGCTGGTTTCAAACTCCTGAGCTCAAACAATCCACCCACCTCAGCCTCTCAGAGTGCTAGGATTATAGACGTGAGCCATCGCGCCTAGCTGCTTGTATATTTTTGATGAGAAGTCTTTAATTCTTATCCTCATTGCACTGTAGGTAAAATCTCTTTTCCGTGATTTTTCTTTGTTTTGGTTTTCTTTGTTTTTGGTTTTGAATGGTTTGAATTGTATATGCCTAGATGTGTGTGTGTGTGTGTGTGTGTGTGTGTGTGTGTGTTTAAGAGGTAAATGGGGTGTAATTTTATATTTTTTTGTATTGTTTGAGATTTTTAGATCTGTGGTGTGGTATCTGTCATTCATTTAAAATTTCTGTGCCATTGTTTCTTCAAGTACTTCTCCTGGCTCGTTTATCTTTCTCCTTCTGAGATTCGAATATTGTGTATTCATTTGATATTGACCCAAAGGTCTTAGATACTGTAGATACTATGTTCCTTTTATTTCTTCACTCTGTTTTCTCTTCGAGATGCAGTTTGGATAATTTCTATTGATTAATCTTCAAGTTCACTGATTCTTTCCTCAATTGTATCTACTCTACTGGTGAGTCAACTGAAGAGTTTCTTCATCTTTGTTTTTGTTTGTGTGAGTTTTCATTTGTATCATTTATATTTGATTCTTTCTTTTAGTTTCCATATCTTTGTGGAAAGTATGATGCATGATATCTAGCTTTTCCATTAGAACTTTCAACATATAAATGTTAATTACTTAAATTTCCTATTGATTATTTCCAACATTTGTGTCAAAGCCAAGTTTGAATTTGAGGACTGCTTTATCTCTTAATAACTTTTATTTTTTATTTTATTTTCATATGACTGTAATCTGTTGAAAGGCAAATAACCTGCAAAAAGAGAGCAGATATAAAATTTTTTTATACTACTTGATGTGCATGTCCTTGTTTCACCCCTTTAGAGTGAGGGTTTGCTTTAATCTGGATAGAATTGGGACTGTGTTGGAGGTTTGTTGTGGTTTTGGCTAATATCAGCGCACCACAGGCTTCGAATTCCTCTAGTGAGACCTTGTGTTCAGGATGTGGGCTGCTATGTTTCCCCCACATCAGAAGCCCTTCACAGTCCAAACAGGCTCAAACACTATTTGTCATTAGTCCCTCATCTGCCTCCCAAAAGCCTTCCCTAACTTGTTTGAGCCCTAGAAGTCCATTATGAAACCTCTTCCTTTGCCTGATTCCAATTGCCCCATTCTTTCTGTGATATCTCATGTCATAATCTTACATATGTGCTCTGCCCCCAGTAGGATCCGGGTTCTGGTGCCTAACACTGGGCAGCTAACCTATGTGTATGACTTCTTTATTCCTATTGGTTTGCCACACCTCAAGTCAAATCATCCCTTTTAAGTAGATGCTCTCCTCACCTTGCTTTGTGTGAGTGATAGCACTCTCTCTCTCTCTCTCTCTCTCTCTCTCTCTCTCCCCTCTCTCTCTCTCTCTCTCTCTCTCTCTCTCTCTCTCTCTCTCTCTCTCTCTATGTGTTTAAGGGAGGGACCTGTAGGGCTACCATCCAGATTTCGTAAGTAATGAGAACTATCCAGACTTGCTGGCATCCCTGAGGAGATGTGATTGAGACTAGTTCTGGGAATGTTTGAAAAACTGCAAAGTGGAAACTCGTTACAACATTTGCTTCTTTAATGAACTTCTATTGCCAGAGAATGGTATAAAATTAGAAAAACATAATAACACAGATGAAAAACATCTTCTAGTTGATTCTTTAGTAAACTTCACTCCTGATCATTTTAATTTAATGAATAACACATTTAATGTCATCACTCTTGGTGATATCAATATTTTCATTGATTATCTTTGCAGTAACCTAGCCTTTCAGATCCTCAAATTTTTGTTCTGATTATCTTGTTCTGCAGTATAGCTCAACCACAAATTCTCATTGTTAGATACTAGAACGGTTTGCTAACTGTAACTGTAATGCCTGCACAATTTCAGTTTAAAACATTCTCCTCTCTCTCCCTCTGCTATATTTGTGACATTTATAATACTTGGACCACACCAAACCCACTTTCCATTGATTCTATCTCATTTTCACTGACTTCATGCATTTGATGCCTTCACTTTCCAAAAGAAATTAAATGATCCATTATTGTATACGCTGCCTTACTAAGAACTTCAAATCTTTCTTTGGTTATCTTATCCATAATTGGAGTTAAACTGACCTTTTCACCTATGTTATTTTGCATTGGTGCAGTTTAATGTTGCTAGAAAAAAATAATATCTATGTTCACTAGTCTCACTTTAAATTTATTGTCATGAAACTAAAATATGCCAAAGGGTAACACATGACTCCTGAGGACTAATTTAAATTTAAGGAAATCTAGGAAAAATTAAAGAGATCAAGTAATGTCTGTAACCAGAAAAAAGTGTGAGTGAGAGAATTAATAAATATTTCTAAGGCAGCAATGCTCACTCTTATATGTAGCTTTAGGAAATGACTTAAGCCAAACCGGAAGAAGAGCTAGTTCCTAAGACAGTGATGGCACCGACTAGGAAAGGTGGTGAGGATCTTGAACTTTCTAAGTATATATTCAATGATGGGTCAGATCTAGTCGGAAAATGAAACACAAGGGTAGGCTTGTAATGAGAGGTGGGAACTAAATCCATATATGACCTGAGAGTGAAATTCTCCTTCAGAATTTGTCGTAAGATATTAACTCTTGACTTCTCTTCAAGTGGACAAGAAATCCCTCATATGTTGACACTGACGATCGATGCTCTAATTGCAGGCTTAGTATTTGGAGACTGGTAGCAAGATCACGTTTGAGTCACCCATCACCTTTAGGGAAAAGGCTAATCATTCATTAACTCATTCATTCATTCATTCAGTCAATAAATCAATTATCCATTCACTGTATGTTTATTGAATCTCTCCTTCCTGTCTGGTGCTTTGCTACCTTTTGATCATTAAGCTAAGGAAAGATTCTGACTCTAATCCTAAGGGAAAACAGAGCCTATAAGCATAAATCGTTTCCTGTTTAAAACTTTGTGACAATACAGTCATCTACTCCTTTACTAAAAGCTAATTTTGTATAAGAGTGACACAAAAATGGATTTTAGTACACATGCCATTTATCAACCTATAAACAATGCCTTAACATAAAACAAAAATCCTTTATTTGAATGCATTCATTGCCAAAAATCTTATAGACTGTTATAAGATTTATGATAGCTTTCACGGCATTCTTTTTTCTGGCATCCACTTGAGTGCATTAACTTTGAATAGAAACTGTTTGGCTTGAATTGTGAATATGACTTCAAACAATGAAAGCAAAGGAATCCATAGCGCAGCTGCTTTCTTGTATATCAATACACGAGTGTATACATGTAGACCATATCCTGGTGCTTTTAGGTAGCTGCAGGTTCATTTTAAGTTCATGTAAAACACAAAAAGGGCCGTCTGGCAAATTTAGGTGGTTAGTAAATTGTGAAGTATTGGTTGACATAGTGACAAAAAACCAGAATGAAGAATTCTCTGTTATATCTTTTTTACACTGAATCAAGAAATGTGAATTTTAAATCTGATAAAAATGATTTTTCAGAGCTCAAATCAAATTACAAAGCAAAGACTAGGAAGCTCAGTGTATGGTTCTCAAGGAAACAATCAATACAGGTATTCAAAAAATAATTAAAATATTGTATTAATGTGGATTCATCAGAAATAAATATTTGTGGAATAGTCCTAGACTCCCTGAAATGTAGTCCAGATACTATGATAACATTGCATCAGACATGTCATTTAAACTCTCTGCTCCAAATATAAATATCTGAAAATAGAAAATTACCCCACTTTCTTTGACAATTCCATAGTGTTATTCTGTCATTCATTCAATTAATATATGAAGAGGAAGAAAGAAAAATAGGTTCTTTTGCCCACTACTTGAAATAAATAAGTCCATCAAGACCTGGCACAGAATCCTAAAATAATTAGGAGATTTAGGAAAAATTTCTTGGCTTTATTATCTTTCAATATCACAGTGATCACTTATAACACTGAAATATCACTCTCCACCTTCATAATGTCATGAGGGTAGGCACTGTGTTCTCATTTTGCAGTTGTGAAAACCAAATCTAGGCTTGAATAAATTAATTAGGGTCACAACAGCTTGTAAATTCTAGCTTTGAGAATAAAATGATGAGCCATTTGATACCCCAAACCACAGAATTAATCATGATATATCGTAACTCCTAAATTAAAATATTAAGATGACAAAACTTCAGGGGATTAGAAGACAAGAAAGTTTTTAGTCTTGTACAAGCAGAACATTAAAATTTATTAAGGGTATTTGAAATGGAGTGCATTAACTGGAATTTTTTAAAAGATAGCATAGTCCCTGGTTTGCTAGTAAGAATATCTAGTTATTCTAGATGTTCTAGAATATTCTATTCTAACTAGAATATCTAGCTCATCTTATTGAGAGTTTAAGTTGATTAATTAAGGCTAATTTAACAATATATGCTTCCATATTAATTTGTGCCTGATTGGTCTTCACATTTGATAAGGAATAGTGTTTTCTTGCCTTCTAACAAGTTACAAACTCCATGAGGTTTCCATATTATATTTGTATCCTTATGTCTAATGTCTTGCACAATTTCTGCAACATAATAATTGCTCCAAAATGTTAAAGTAAATTCAACTGCTATAGTGTTTGAGAATGTTCCATACTTAAAGATTAGCCACATTTTGGTTTACTTGTTTGTAACCTTAAGGACATATTATTTCTTTTAGAGGATATCATTAATTGATATACATATATATGTTCTAGATTATATTTTCCATAATGACTCTAAATTAGTTAATGTTTGATGAGGAATATCAATTTTATTTTGAGTTTTCCTGTTGAGTATACCTTACTATATTGAAGCTAGTGACTTAGTAAATAATAAGCTCTGATTAAAGTGGAATTATGATAATGATACACAATATCATATGAATTTTGTACAAAAATTGAATTTTAAGAGTAAATCCTGTTGAGAAGGAGCTCTAGAAAATGATTTTTTTATAACCCAAACCTTACTTTTTATGATTTAATTAAATTAAATCATGTGGAAATTGAATATTTTAAATAATAATGGATCATTATCATGAGAAAAATATTTTGGGGCAAAGATGCTCTTAATTAACATTAAAGAGTAATTCATTTTCTAATATCTTTACTAATAAAGAGTATAAATATGGCAATATGGCCTTTTGAATTTACTAAGGTTATACTGTCAGCACAAAGTTATTTTTACATGTTGCATTGGACTGGAAAATTGCAAAGTCAATAATAAAGTTCAACTGTATATCTCATCCACTACAGGATTGGCATCATGGTTTTCTCACACTGTATAAATTGTGTAAATCAAATTTATCCAGGTGAGACAGAAAGCTTAACATTTTTTATGAAGAATATAAAGTGTAACCCATTTCCTTGTAAGCACCTAAAAAATCAATAGCTTAAATTCTCAGAATAAAAGAAACAGGGTACTTAATATCAATAAATACACCACATTTTTCTGATATGCTTTTTCTACTATAATATCTCTTCTTACCTCTTTCCTAACTCCTGAGGCCCATTGAGTAATAATTCTTGTGCTGTATTTTAAAATGAAAAGATTTGTGGTGTTTTTTTAAATTAAAAACACTAATCCATTTATAATTCCGTCGTTCAATAAAAGAAACAAGGTACAGACTCCTTGGCAAAATGGCTGCTGACAAGAGGAGGCTAGCAAATGCACAAGATGAGTCTGGAGCATCCTGCAATGGCAGAACACAAGGAAACACTCGAAACATACAAAGCAAATCAAATCAAACAAGTACAAACAAAAGACACGTGACCCAACCAAAAGAACTTCCAATGACCAAAGCTGGATCAATCTGAGAAACAAAACAGATAAATTAGTTTTAGATTATTACTCAATGTGTGTCATAAATATTCATGAGTTCACCTGACATAAACAAATAACTGAATACACAAATA
Organism: Avahi laniger; assembly: GCA_963575035.1. Lineage (NCBI taxonomy): Eukaryota > Metazoa > Chordata > Mammalia > Primates > Indriidae > Avahi > Avahi laniger. Next base: position 55,462 of record CAUYSK010063942.1, on the reverse strand, counting down.
CACAAGGAAGAGAAAAATGTCCTGTGCGGAAGAATCCAAATAATTTATGTGGATATTCCAGTCTCAAGGAGATGAAACACAATTATTCGCTCCCTGAACTGCACACAGTGACTTCCTTGAAGGAGCACAGTGTGGAATGTGGAAAAGAAAGAGCAGTGTTCAGTAGAGAAAGTGGACAAATGCCTTCTCATGCAGGTGAGAAGGCAGCAGCAGCAGTTGCGATAATTCACATCAGTAGCTGTACTCTTGATATGAGGTGATGAAAATGGCACTTTACCTCTGTGGTCTTTCTTCTAAAAGTCCTTATCAATAGTCTGATCTTCAGAAAATCACCAGGCAAATCTCAATTGAGGGACATCCTACAGAACAGTTCATCAATTTTCCACAAAACTGTTCATCAAAAACAAGCAAAATCTGTGAAACTGTCATAGCAAGAGGGAATCTAAGGAGATATGACGACAAAATGTAATGTGATTTTCCAGGTGGAATCTTGGAGCAGAGAAGAGAATTAGGTAAAACAAAACTAAACCTAAGGAAATACGAATAAAGCATGGACCTGAGATAATAATAATATGTCAATATTGGTCCATAATTTGAGACAAATGTACCATACTGTGGCAAGATTTTAATAGTAAGGAAAACTAAGTATGGGGTGTATGGGAACTCTTTGTGCTATCTTCCCAGTATTCCTGTAAACCTAAGACTATTGCAAAACAAAGTATTTATTTAAACCAACTAATTATCCCATTAAGATTTTTAATAGCGATAGACAAGATTATTTTCAAATTTATATGCATTGGTAAAGAAACTAGTATAGCTAAAACAATTTTGGAGAGAAGAAAAAGAATTAAGTGCGAGGAATCAATCTACCTGATTTCAAGACTTATTATATAGCCAGAGTAATCAAGAGAATTTCCAGAGAGGATAGACACATAGATCAATGCAGCAGAACAGAGAACACAGAAATAGAACCACAAAAATATATGCCCAATTGATTTTTGACAATGTTGCAAAAGCAATCATCACAGGAAAGATAGCCTTTTCAACAAGTGGTACTACAGCAATTGGATAGTCACAGCCAAAGTAATACACTTTGACCAATTCTCACACCTTATACAGAAATTAACACAAATGGGTCATGGTTGTAAATATAAAATATAAAACTGAAAAACATTTAGGAAAAAATAACATGCAAAGAATTCACAGACTTGACATTAAAGGCATGGTTAATAAAAGAAGCAATTACTATATTAGATGTCATTAAAATAAAAAAAAACACTTTTGCTCAGCAAACTGTGTCTTAAGAGATGAAAATACAAACAACAGACTGGGAGAAAATACTTGAAACCACATCTCTGACATAGTACTGATATGTAGAATATATAAATAACTCTCAAAACTAAAAGGAAAACGATCCAATTACAAAAGACACGAGGAAACGTTTCACCAAAGAGGTTATATAGATGGGAAATAAAAACATGAAGAGATGTTCAGTGCCAGTAGCCACTATTCATGTTTTTCTCTCCATATCCATTGTGTATGAAAGAGACACGATCAAAGTGATGGAGATATGTATTTCCAAAATGATAATAAATAATATTCTCATCAAGCTGAAATCTTTAAGATGTTTAATAGTATTAGCAATATTTTAATTTATTAATTTATAGATACAGAAGAAGGTATAAAGAGATTATATATGAATTAATATCAATATTTTGATGGGAAAAAATATATATGTTTCATACGTTTTTGAAAGAAACATAACATTGGATTGTCCAATGTGACACAAATTAGAGACATCAGTAAAAAGCTTTGCTGAATAAGGTCAAGGACTGGAGCAATTGCAGACTTCCCTTCCAAAGTCCAACGTCCAATGGAGAAAACTAATAAAACTACAAATGCAGTCGTTCTCATGTCTTAGTTTTGTGTTGTTGTATCTTATCTCGTCTCTATCTCTTTTTTATTAACTTCCCTCTATCAAGAAAACAAATTATAAAGATTTTTGCTTTTCCTCACTGTGACATTTTGATTATGGAAGAGAAACTTAGTCTGAACAATTTTCTTATTTCTAGGAAATTGGCTCTCAAAATATAGCTTCATTAAGTCATAATTAAAGACTTTAAAATAAAATTATAAATAGACTAGGAAAAATTTTTGATAGCTTGATGATAGAGTAGATAACATTTGTTTGTTATATCCACCAGAGAGTATCTTGAAATTGATAATTTGTAACTCATTTTATCCTTTTCCCTGATGTGGAGTACCATAATAATTGATTATGTAAGGAGAGTAACCCATGATGGAACATTTTTGTCTTATCTATCTCAATGGTGGTGCTATAGTGGAGATGAAAATAATAATTTATCATAGAATTAAAATTTGATTATAAACACAACAACAATATGTTTTAGCTAATTGCTTTTTTTCAATGCAAGATTACTAAAAATTGACAGTAAACACCATGATTGCAGCTACTTTGCTTGGAAGAACCAATAAATTGACTCATATTGGAGGGTGTAGTGACTTTTAACCAAAACTTTAAAGGCTGCCACGTTGCTCCAGAGGGAAGCAGTAGGAGATGATAATAGTTTTATTTTAATGTTTCTTAATTTGCATAACCATAATCTTGAGCTATATTCGCTTAATATGCATGAGGTGGAGTTTGCAATTATACAAAGGGAAAAAAAGAGAGAACAGAAGGAAAAGGGAGAGGAAATGAAGGGTTTAATAACTGATAATATTCGAAACAAAAATAATTGCTATTAGAGCAACAGGAATCTTGGGAAAAGGGCTTATAACATTAGGTATATTTTGAAGTCACTCTTGGCTGTGCTGATGAAAGGTTAGGAACACCCCATCAGCAAAAGGAGACATTCCTACATAAAAAGCTGATGATTTAGTGCAAAAGGGGTATAGGGAAAATAACATATAATGGGCATTTATTTGGGTAAGCAGGTGTGAAAAATACTCCAGGGAGCTGAGTGCCAGTGTGTAGAAATATCTCAGAAGCTGAGCACTCGTAATTATGCAGGCTTTCCCTTTGGGCTTGCTTGTTTATTTGTCTGTTGGTGGTTGCCTGAACTTCTTAAATTAAAATTTTGATGAAAAGAAAGTTCCTGCAAACCATACTTCGCAATTTTAAAAGGACCCAAGAGAGCAACTTTAAAGTTTTATGAAGATATTTTTAAAAATGAGTTTTATTTTTATTGTACATTTTACTTTTCTCTTTGCTCTGGTTTGGAGAAAATTAATTTAGAAAATAAAAGAAAGTGGCCCCCAATGTCTTTCAAATTGTTTTCATTGTACTTTATAAAATTTAAATCTGGTAAGCTTAACTATGGTAAAAATTTAGTGGTGTTTAAAGATTAGTAAGGACTAGAAAGACGCATTAAATTTTTCACTCTTTAAAAAAAGAGTACTATATCAATGTTTAAGGAATATCTTATGTTTAGTAAGAGAAATCAGCTCTAGGTAAATATAATTTTTATGTATAAGGAAAAACAGTATTAGAGAGGAAATAAAGTACTTTGTGTGCTAAAGTCATGCTAAAAAAGAAAAAAATATTTTTTCTTTGTCTACACGTTTGAATGTGTAAAAACAATATGGAAAAATATGTGGAAAATAAAAATATGCTTACATAAAAACATGAAAAAATACTCCATAAAAATAGAAAAGTGATTTGTAAAAGAGCATTGCTAATCTGGCATTTTCATTTCCAATCTTATCTGACATTTATTCAGTCATCCCGGCTGTGAATAACCAAATATTTCTAAATATCCACTTACTGTTTTTGAAACGTATTTTTAATGCATCACTGAATAGATGTTATTTGGCTATCAGAATAATAGAGACAATTATATATTTTATTTTATGACCCAGAAACAAATGCAAGAAGAGGAAATTTTCTATGAGTTCTTTAAAGCTCTAGAACAACATATACTTACTACATTGAGATATAAAAAAATGTTATTGAGATTACAGGATGACATGAAGAGGGAGATTACCAACCTAAAATAATAAAATGAGTTAAAAAATCTTATTACATTGATAATTAAATACAAAAATTTAAAAAGACAGGAAAGGCATAAATTAGTCACATAGAATGCAGAGGAATAAGAAAAAACAGGAAAAACAGTCTGAAAGATGCTACCGTATATAATACAAATGAAACTTGTTTGTTGTAAGAATAAATATCCTATTCGCGATATTTTAAAAAACCAAAAAAACTGTAAGCAAACTAGAGTGGGGACTTCCTCAATTGAAAAACACATACAACCTCAGAGAAGCACTTGCAGCTAATGTAATATTCAATGATGAAAGTTTCAAAATTTTTCTTCTTAAGTGAATAACAAACCAAAGATATCAGTTCTCATCACTTCTCTCAACATCACACTGGAAGAAACAGCTGTTTAAACATGACGAGGGAATATTAAAAGATAAAAATAAAAGGCATACATATCAAAAAAATAAAAATAAACCTTTAGCTACGAGCAGATGACATGATAATCTTGGTTAAGAAAAGCAGTCAATAATCTACAGCAAAACTAATATAACTCATGTATTATACAGTTAACATTTCAGGATAGAACATTCATATTTTTAAAAATTGTATTTCTATATACAACAAATGATTGGCAATTGAAATTGACAAAAGAGAGTACCATTTGCAATCATATGAAAACATGAACTACTTAGAGAGAAGCCTAAAATTATGTGAATTATATCTAGTCTTTAAAAATTAAATAATGAAAAAAATGAAATAATGATAAATTCAAGAAAACCTAAATTAACACAGAGATATACCATGTGTAAGTGTTTAAGTATTGGATGCTCAATAGTCTTAAGACATCAATTATCTAGAAAATGACCTATAAGTTCATCTCAAAAGTAATTTTAGAAATTTTCTAGCAGATTTTACATTTTTTGTGGAAATTCAAAGGCCCTAAATAACCAAAACATGAAGACTAGAATGAAGTTACAGCACTCACTGTAGTGTAGTATGTGGATAAAAATAGACATATAGGTAAATAGAAAATAATATAGAACACAGAAATACACCCCATAAACATGATTAATTGCTTTTCAAGAAAGATAATACAATATTGAAGACAGTATTTTCAACAAATGTACTAGAACAAAGAGACACTCATATGCGAATAAATAAAGCTCAATTTATATCTCAGATCATAAAAAAGTCTACTTGAAGTTAATCATAAAGCAAAACTTCAGATGATAAATATTCTATAAGAAAACATTAAAAGAAAAACTTTGTAACCAGAGGATAGGAAAAGATTTTATCAATCATATATAAAAAGCAGGGCCTATAAAAATGAGTAATAAGCTTCATTAGAATTAAAACTCCTGCTCTTTGCAAGACACTGAAAAAAATGAGAAGAGAAACTATAGAGTGGGAGAAAATTTTTGTGAATTCATGTACATACAATACTTGTGTCTATAATATATACTATAATATATAATGAACTAAAAATTAAAATATTTGAACAGATATTTTATCAAAGAAATGATGTGAAGCTAACAAGAGTATAGAAAAATTGTCTTTATCAGCATTGATCAGGAAAATCCATATTAAAATCACTGTGATATACTTACCACTGCATGGCTATTATAATGGCTAAAACTAAACTAAGCAAAACAAAAAGACAATACCAAATGCTTAAAATTGTGCAAAACAACTGCAACTCTCCTACATTGCTGAAGGGAATACAGTGGTGCCCATTGAACGCTCTTAGATATTTACCAATAAAAATGTAAAATATAATACATCTACACAGAGCTCTGTATATAAATGTTTAAAACGTCATTCTTCATAATAGTTGTAAACTTGAAACAACCCAGATATCCATCAGCTTGTGAACGGATAAATAGACCGGGGCATATTCACACAATGGTACTGAGCAACAGAATGCAGTGAATGATTGGTACATGAAACACGATAGATTAACCTCAAAAGTATATTTCTATGTGAAAAAAGCCATATCACTTAAAAAACATTCTAAAAAAGGGAAAACTGTGCATACAGAAATCAGGCCTGGGGGGCAGGGATGGACTGTCAATGGGCAAGAGGGAAATGTTTTTCTCAATTGTGGTGTTTATCCTTGACATTTGTCTGAACTCACCAAGCTGTACACCCAAAAAGGGTGAATTTTAATGCATGTAAATTTAACCCCATTACAACTGACTTAAACTGTCTTTATGGCAAAATGTATACCCATACCTTTAGAGACATTCAGAAAATTATTAAATACATTTTTTTGAGCTCAGAATAGTGTTTGGAATTGTTTTATTAACTTTCTCCCCTTCGTTCTTAGAAATTTCCCATTTCCATTAGGTTTCCTTATATGTAATTTAGGTTTGAGTTTTTCCATTTACCACAAAATAAAATTAATCTACTCAATACTAGGCTTAGGTTTCAAAACAAAGTTACTGTGTCTCCAAATCTACAGGAGTATAGCCAGAGCTCCCAGTCTTCTCTCCATGGGAGGCCACGTTCGATGCGTCTTTCTCACCCCAGCAGGTGTGAGCTGGAGAGACTGAGGGTGGAGTGGCCACAAACTTCTAACAGCTGGACTTTGCACACACACAGCCTTGCAGGTCTGTGGTTGTCATGGCTCTGGCATGACCGAATTTAAAGACGCTGCTTAAAGACAGTAAAAGAATTTTAAAATAAGGTTGATGTGACTAGATTCAAGCTTGGATTGTAAGTCATCTTGGCATGAGGGAAGGCGATAGTATTTCTTCTGAGATACAAATTTTATATAACTAGAATAATTTTGAACATATTCCAATTTGTTTTTAAAAGCCTTTCATTTACTGAGGAGAAAATAAAGAATTGCAGCCCTGACAATTAAAAAAAAAACAAAAAATGGTAGACATTATGGTTAGACAATTCTTCCTGAAATTTTGCCAGTGACTTGTACTTATATATGTGCTTAAAATTTGACTTAATGATTTTTATGGATATACAAGCATTTTTATTATTTCAGCAAATCATTCTCAAAAACTGTTGTTTGAACAATATATTTGGCATTCAACAGCTCTTAGTAACTTAGAATTATGAGTAAAATATTCAAAGGCAGATGTCTAACAAGGATAGAATAACAATAGAAAATAGCAATTAACATGCATACCATCTTCTGCGTTAAATAATCTATACCACTCTCATCAATCCTCACAATACATGTGTATACCTTTTATATAGTTTACTTATTTATAGGTATATATACACATGTCTATATATGTATTATGTATTATGCATAAATACATACATAAATATCTACACATATAAGCATTTATGTATTTATATATTGAATATGTATTATTTGTATGTATATATACACATACACACATATGGTTTTCTTTCCATTTTACAAAAGTGTTATGAAGTCACATTTAGTGGATGAAATAGCAAACTAAATTGTAGATTATTATTTTTCATTGATAGAGAGAGAGAATAAGTATTGGACAAGCTAACAAATTGTATGGATCTCTGTAAAAGAATCCAAAGTTCAGGAAAGGATTATATAAGGTGCAAAATAATCAATTGTAGGGAAGGAAACTTAACACTCGGAACTTTGAGAAATAGAGTGCGTTTCTTCTGATCTAAATGTGTATCTAATGTTGGCAAACACCTTGACTAATTTAGATGGACTATATAAGGTAATATATATATTATTAAAGATGTATATTAGAAGTTAAATTATTGGGTTGTATAGTAAGTCTATGTTTAACATATTAATAATTTTTTCAAGTGTTTTCCAAAGTGGCCATGCCATTTTATATTCCCAACGGCAGTGTATGAGGGTTCTAATTTATCCACTTACTCCCTAATCTTTGTTATTGTAGTGCATGGGAAGTGGCATCGTATTGTGGTTTCCCCAATGGTTAATGATGTTGAGTATGTTTTCACATATTTATTGGCCACTTGAATATCTTCTGTAAAGAAATGTCCAAGTACAATTTGTGAATGGACTATTTTTTCTTCACTGAATTATCTTGGCACTCTGGTTGAATCTGATTGATCATAAACGTGAAGCTTTCTACCTGTACCCTCTATTCCATTCATTTTTAGGTCTGTTCTCATTCCAATACCACACTGTCTTTTTTTTTTTGATACAGAGTCTTACTCTGTTGCCCTGAGTAGAGCACTAAACTCCTGGGCTCAAGCGACCCTCCCGCCTTGGCCTTCCAGAGTGCTAGGATTACAGGTGGGAGCCGCCGCACCCAGCCGCACACTGCGTTGATCATGGTAGCTTTGTAGAAAGTTCTGAAATCAAGAAGCTGACTCATCCAATTTTGTTGCGATGTGTTCTCTCTTCTATTTTTTGAAAGATTTGTGAAGTATTATTTATTCTTTAAATATTTGATAGAATCAACCAGCACAGCCATTTGAGGCTAGGTTTTTATTTATAGTAATTTTGTAAATATTGGATTATTTTCTTATTGTAGATCCATTCAGATTTCCTATTTTTCTGAGCCTGTTTTAATAGTTTGTCTCTTTCTAGAAATCTATTTAATTTGTTATCTAATTTGTTAGCATAGAGTGGTTAATATTCCCTTTTGTATCTTTTTTATTTCTCTAAGGATTATCCCCTATCTCATACTTTATTTTCTGATTTGAAGTAATTATCCTTCAGGAAACAAATGATCATGTTTGTATCTACGGATACTTAAAAAAGCATAATGTTCATAATTCTTTTTTAATTATATGATTTATATAGAAAATGTCTAGACCCTTTGGAATATTGTATTTAAATCATGAGTATTTTTCCTCTTTCTCTCCCCTTCTCTCTCTTTGAGCCACAAGTCATGTAAATAAGCCAGAAAAAATATGAAAACCAAAATTATTGAAAGTTAATATTAATAATACATTTTATTTTTTATTACTACATCCAAGCACTTCAATGCATTTGTGTGTACTAAGTCTATACAGTAATGAAAATTCATGGCTTCTGTTTTCAGAAGCTCTGTTATGCAAACTTTTAGAATCTTCCTTATCGTTTCTATAATAACTTAATGATTTTAATATAATGACTTATGTGAATGTGATAACATTAGTTTCTCTAGACGTATAAACTTACACTCACCTACCTACCCCCATCAGAAAATAAACTCTTTTGTGCACACAAAGTGACTGTTCTGCAACCAACCAGAGAGAAGACTTATTATGATTTGTGTGAAGTGATTAGCTTGCATGAAAATTCTACCCATTTGTAGATAAAATTTGAGATAGAAAATACTTATAAGGTCATCATTTTCTACAACATGACTAATTTTAGAAGCATTAATCAGTCTAGTTGTAAACTAAATCCACTTTTAAAGTAAATTGACAAAAATACATAAGCACAATTTTTAGTGGCTCCACTTTCCACAGCAGTTTAGATTATATTGCATTTTTCAGCGTTGTTCAGTGTCCTGAAATATATGCTATGTGTTAATTAAAAACACACATACCAAAGGATAGAAAATATACTAGGCCAATTTAATAAAAATAAAGTTGGGGAATTACATTTTGGCCTAATGATATCACATACTCCAAATCTCCTTTAAGGACTGTTTGAAGCCCCTAATTAACTGGTCATTAGTGACATCAATCCCCTGCTGGCTTTAATCATGACTCAGACTTACAGCACATTGAGCAGTAACTACTCTCCAAGGCACAGAAATTACCTCAGAATTTCTCTTTTCAGGTAGAGACTGTGAAAGCCACTTAGTCTGTTTTCTTGCTACACCCAAGAGAACAAATGGAGGACAGTTCTAAAATCCAGAATGGAAATTCATTACCTAGAAATTATGGAGGGATTTTGTATCAGCTAAATTAAGTCAATTAAATTGAATGCAGACAATTCATATTTCATATATTGAAAAATGACAGTATGGCGTGGGGATGCGGATGAAAAATAGCTGCTCAGGTCATAGAGAAAAAAGTAAAAACTAGTTTCTCTTACATTTCAAAATGTCTCAATATATGAGAAGGAAAATAACAGATGAATCATCAATGATTGGGATAGCTTAGGTGAGTTAACAAGGACCCAGAAGGGCCCTCATCATGTGCTTCTCAAAGCAGAATTTTATATAGGTTTCACAACTTTGAGCCTTTTACTGCTTATTTATACCAAGAAATACAGAGTTTTCATTAAAGGAAATAATTGAAATTAATTGATGAGTCTTTGAATTATGAGGCAAATATGTATGTATATCTCTAAGATTAACTTTCCAGTTTTTCTCGTGGCTTAAGAATTTCTGTTATCCCTATTCTTCCATTCTTGAGCACCAAAGATTTCCTTCCCCTCTTATACCACATCTAACTAATTGATTATTCTTGCAAAATTCACTGCACTGGTAGATGTTGTTTTACACTCCTTTCTACTTGTTGAGAACGATGAAGAGTTCAAGATCGTACCCTGCTGCAAGCCAACAAATTAACTTATAAGAATTTTTCAGTTGCTGGGAAAACACACAAGACTCCTACGTTATAGATAAAAGACTATATTACTCATGGAAAAAGCAGTTGCCAAAATATCAGAGCGTCCAGCTCAGTTCCCTGAGTCCCAGTTACCATCGGGGCAGTGTGGGTGGGCTGAGGTGCAATCCAGCCCATGCAAAGGGCTCCATTTCAGGAGAGGGAAACATGAGCCTTATTTGTGGCCTATAAAATAAGCAAAGCTCCAGTTTGAGGCGAGGCAAGAGGTCACCTCCTCCCTCAAGCTTGTTCACTGAGCAATTAGGCTTTGGGAAACAGCCCAAAGAGGGATCCTTGCATTTTTGGCATACCCAGAAAGACATGGAGGAGTATCTCCCAATACTAGTTTCCATGATATCATCTTGGCATTGACCTTGTAATCACCAAGTTCATAATTTGTTTCATTTTCTCTTGTATCTCCAGCTACAATTTAACCTGCAATTATTGTTGAAAAGGTTTTTTATTTTTTCACTCTCCCATTCAATATCCTTTAATACCAAAAGCTTAAAATATTGCCTGTGTGTGTGCGTGTGTGTGTAATTCTAGCATACAAAACTATGTTCCTAAACTACAATATCCATGAAAACATGTAAATTCAACAAGTCCTCATAAGTTTCATTAATTGACATGACAGTTTAGGTAACATCATATTTATAAAACAGAGGTACCTTCTTTTGGAGACATAAAATATAGATAATCAGTACTTGCTATTTTCTAGAATTACGTATACATATTACTCTTTGCAATGTTCAAAATATGAGAGAAATGTCCAAATTCTAAATTGTCTTAATATGCCTGATATGATTCTAGGTAAACAATGAAACTAAAAATTTGCATTTTGCATATTAACTTGAAAAGTGTTTAGAAGCCTAATAGCCCTTATTGGGAAATCTTATTTGAACATCTAATTTGTAGATTTATATTACCGAAATGCAATTAAAAAATTGAAAGGCCAAAATAATTCTCTTTCCCTCTACCTAACATTCCCATTTTCTATTTTTCTTAAGGTTATTTATCTAAGAGTTGCACTTCTTATATTTGGGATTATATTAAAGACCAAAAATAAATTGATTATACCCTGACCTAGGAATGTGAGACTGCCTACCTTTTCTACATGTTTGCTTATACATTTTATTTTTAATATCTTTGGCTTTAAAAAGAAAGGAATATTATGAAAAGAAGGTTTTATTTTTGTTCTGCCTTTAAATATTGTCCGTATTTCTGAAAAGTCTAAATACGTCATTAGCATCTATTGACGTGAGATACTGTACTTGTGAATGAGGAAACTTGATATTTATGCGGAATGCTCTCTAAGAATAAGCTGCCCACCTTATTATACTCCATTCGGTTTATTTCTTCCCTTTTGCCACTCCTGCATGCTCATGATATGTCATTTATTCCACACGGAAGAGTGCTGATCTTTTCAGAGATTGACTAGGCTACATTAAAATCCATCTATACTCCTAATATATAGTACCTCAGACTTGGAAATGTGGATAAGCTTGTGAATCATTGACAACTTGCAGCATTTTTAGCTTTAGTGATACTATTCATTCATTTCTAAATTATTTTTGAAGAACATTTTATATAACTTTTCAATTATGTTAAATATTACCTTAATCAATGAGGTAAATTAAGGCCTCTAAAGTTTAGGTCAACTCCTGATCCATCCTGCACTCTCATGTCTTCTCCCAACCCATCAAACCAAATGTTGAGCCTCCTCTCCACAATTTCTTTAAGAACTAATCTTTATGTGGTTTAAAGCCTAGGGCTGCCTTCTAAAGAGCGATGAACAGCAAATATATGTCCTCCTTGAGATCACAGAGAGGTGTTAAAAGAAAAACTGAGGCACACTAAAGTATTCAAGAGTTTGAGCAAACAGGGATTCATGAAATGGGCAGCTTCTGACCACAGGTGATTCAGGGTTCCACTGAGGAGGCACAACAAACCCTGAGGAAGGGTTTTATGCCAGAACTTGGAAGTGAAGCAATGAACATATTTGACAGATTAAAGTAGTGCAGTAACCTTATTTGGATCATCCCCGGTGGAAAGTCCTGAGTTAGAGTTTAGTTGACGATATCTGATTGGTTAGGCTTAAGTTTCATTTTACAGTTACACTGAGTTGGGTTTCAGTTTGTTTATGTAGAAACCCAGGGCTCTGTAGCCACTCTAGTTTAATGATCTTTCAATTAATTATTTTAACAGAGATGAGACTCCATGTTGCTGATTTTATATTAAATAGTTTAATAGCATTTTTCATCTTATTTAGCATTTCATAATTGTCGAATCTTTATATTCTGTACTACAAGCTAGAGAGCAGTAATTTCTTCATAAAAATAAAATATTACACATCACTTATAAAACTATTTATTTAGAGTGTATTTTCTGTATTGTCAAGCACTACAGACAAATGAAGATTTAGGACCTGATATAAAGCAAGTTTATAAGGCTTCTGGGATCCATCATAATATAGAGTCAGCCAACACTCAGCCTGCACAGCACATACCTGCAACACCTGGGTGCCTGGGGATAGGTGGGGGGTGGATAGCTCTTCAGTTGCCACAAATGAGGATACTTCACAAATCCATCATTGGCCTGTATCAGTGGACTCAGCATGCTTGAAAATAAATTACTTTATTAAATTACTTTAAATACTTATTTTATTAAAAATTTATTATTTTATTTGATAACCAATATTATATTATAATAACAACTATTAAAATATTATGTATTATAAATTATTAAATAGTTTAATAATATTTTATCAATTCAAATATTTATTAATTTAATAAAATAAATATTATTTAATCATTAAAATAAGTTGATATTAATAAAAATAAACATATTCTAATTTAACATTCTCAGCAATCCTATGAACTTGACATTTTAATTTGTTCTGTTTCTACATTAATTATACTCACATAAAATATGCAATCACCCCCAGGGAACTTGTGGCACTCACTGCTAATTGATGCCCCAGCAATCATTTTGCACTGTATTGTACCCAGATTTTATGAAGACACTTTGATGCAAAGTGTCTTTAAAGGGTACTACAGTATCTAGTCTCCTTCAAAGTTAGATTTTTGTCCTTTATGATATGAGGAGAAATATTGCCTTGGACTTAATTTTCCACTTTCTGTTGTTTAGAGAATGCATACAACTGGAGCAGAAACTTTGAATCAGAGATGAGAGTCAAGTGTGGGAAGGGACACAGCCTCCCACCAACCTGGTGAAGCTAGATGTCCTACAGAGCAACACACAGACTGTGGTGGAAAACTTTTGTTTCTCCACACCACTGTATTTTGAGTTTATTTTGTCATAAGAACAATTTCTAGACCATAATTAACACCGAGTCCAATATCATAATTAGTTTTTGTTGGTATATTTCGTTGTTGTATTTTCTAACCTTGATCACAATCACTGTCGTCTTTCTCACCTGCTGAGTATTGAGATACTACACAATTTGTTGTCAGTAACTGGAACTCTCTGTATCTGAGAAGAACATGGACCATTTATGTCCTTTCTAATGATTACGGGAGGCTGGTTGCATCCATGCCCAGCCTGCTGGCACCATGGTTTCCTTTTCATTTTGACACATCCCCCAATTCCTTCTCCTGGACTTCTTTTCTGTCTTATTCACAATTATATCCCAAGGTTCAAATTGTCCTAAACTCTCTCTAGTAGTTACACTACTTTTTTCATATTTCTCTTATTGTTGGTGAAATCACTCCACAATTCCTCTGAGATACAATTTTAGGTGCTTTTCAGTAAACATCCTTATAGTTTCACCTTTTTCCCTGAGTGTTTCTACTAGGTTTTTTGAATTTATTTAAACTTGGCACCCCTCTATATCATGTTGCTCCTTAGAAATAGCTTCAATTAAAAATGTTATTTTGTCCACTAATAAAAAAACAGTTCAGAATTCTCTCTTCCTGAGTAGAAGACAAATATGGATGTCCAGAGCAGCTGAATGAACAGTTATTAGATTTGATTTGAGCCACAATTATACCAATGGGAAAAATGCACATAATGGACTATACTGTGCATGGATGGGGAAAGTGGGTGCAATTTTTTTCTTAATTCAAAATGCCCATTAAACCAGCCTGGCTCTTTTAATTTAAACAAACCCATAATAAAATGATATTACATTTAACCAAAACATTCAAGCTGGCTCTTACGGTCAGATAAGTTATTCTCAAAGCCAGTTTAAAACATATGCTACGTTGAGAAGCTACACCCACCCCTTTGTCATCATTTTAGCCCTAGAATAAGTAGTTGCCTATCACATACTGTTCTACAATAATTTTTGAACTTAATTGAGTTTCACTCCCCTCCTGATATGACCTGGTGCCACCCATCATAGTCTTGAGTTACAACAGCATATCATCATCTATACATTTATTATCCACCTATTTCCCTTATATTATGTACTATGACAAATATGCAAAGACTGTCTTAGAATTAGTTATCGGATGATAGCATGCCAGCAGTATAAATCAAGCAAATGAAAGTAGCAGTAAATAAAAGAATAAAGGCTAGGATAAGTCAGTAAAGACAGCCATTTACTGGGATTGATGCCATGTCCAATGAAGAGTAAAATAAGAGTATTTTCATCATTAATTATTGACAAAAACTTAGAAGTGGTGGAAGGTCAGAGATGAGGAGAATTTGATGGATTCAAGAAACTGTATATACGAAGAAGAACTTAGCTAATAAATGTTTCTCTTTTGTGTGATTCTATTTATTCATGGAACTAGATTTTTTAACTTAATGTATAAATCTTATACATAAAACACATAGAAATAAACGCTAAAACAGTTGTATAATTTGTCACTTCTCAACAGAGCAGAAAGTGAAAGGTTTTGAGGGTCACCAAGATATTTTGCTCCCAAGAAACACCTGAAGAAAGAAGAGTGACTTAGCCACTTAATTTCCATGTCTCCCACTTAAGAAGGAAAATTACAGAGTTTACAGAGAGGGATTGAATAGCAGAATGATCAAATATATGCAACAAAGAAAGATTTCTGTTTTCCCTCACAGGTCTAAGGGAATTTTTTTTTTCCAATATATTTTCTTTTTTGATCTCACAGTTTCATTTTTTAAAGAGCTTCATTGAGGTACTTTTTATAAAATTTATTTTAAAAGCTTTGTTTAATTTATAAAGTTTACAGCTTGGTGTTTTGATATATAGATACAATGTGAAATGATCACCACACAAGTTGATTAACATATATATCACCTCACATAGTTACCATTTTCATCATTTTTTGGTGTGTGATGAAAACACTTAATATCTTGCTTTCAGAAAATTACAGATTTCAAATACACAATGTAGATTGTTAATTACGGTCATGATGCTCTACAATAAATCTCCAGGAATTATTCTTCTTGTATAACTGAAAGTAGGTATTCTTTGAACATCATCTTCTCATTTCTCCCACTCTCCAGCCCATGGAAACTACTGTTCCACTCTTTGCTTCTGTAAGTTTGACATTTTTAGATTTGTCATAAAAGTGAGATCATGCAGTATTTATGTCTCTGTGCCAGGCTTATTTTACTTTGCATGATGTCTTCCAGGTTCATCCTTGTTGGCATAAGACAGAATTTCCTTCTCTTTTAAGTCTGAGTAATATTTCATTGTATGTATGTACACACACACATGTGTATTTATACCACACTATTTTATCCATTCAATACATGTCTTTTTGACTGCGACATTCCTCCTGTTTTTCAGTGTCTGCCTATCCTGCTCAATGCATTTGTAATAGTCAGTGACATTAACATTCACCACTATCCTAGGGTGAAATATCCTCACTCCTTGTGTTATGTTCCTTGCGGCAGGATCCCTGCTAGCATTAAGCATTCTCTTGATTCTTAGAATCCCCTCTCCCAGTTCACAACCCCCCACTCTTACACCTCACATAGCACACCAGTTACTCCTCCCGTGGGAAGCAAAGTGTATAAAAGTGATGAGGCAGTCGGGACACTTAAAATGCAGATACTTAGTCTTTCACTTACAGACCCTCAGGAATGAAATTGTACAGACACCTTGTACTTTTGAAGGCTAGTCCTTGCAGTGCTTAGCAGTAATGTCCCTGCTTATCATTACTGATGGTGGTGAGAATTGTCTGCCTGATTCTGTATTTTAATGTTAGAAAGCCATTTTGCCCATACTTAGAAGCTATAACTTTAATATCAACTGTTTTGCTTAATCAAACTGATATTATAATGCCCATTTGCTCACACTCTGGTATATTTCTCAATGGTTTAGAAACTTACCAGAGGAAGAGGCATGATCAATGTTGAATTAATAATTTGGGTTATCTCAATAATCTATGTTATCAAAATTACTTATTATTTTTTAATTTATAAATCCTTATTCTCACTTTTCTTAGTCAGTTAAGTCAATCATGAACATGGCTTATTTAGCATGTATAATGGACCAGCATTTGTTCCCAGTATATTACACACATTAACTAACATAAATCGATTCTATAATTTTCATTCCCATTTTGCAATTGAGGAAACTGAGGAAAGACAATCACCTGCAATTTTTCCAAGACCACACTCTTCATAAGTAATAATCTGGAAATAGAAGCCAAACAGCATTGTGCAAACTGTCAAGCACTTCATTAACCACTCTCACGACTGCAATTCAGAGCCTAGTGCTTCAATTCTATCTTTTTCCTTTTGAAGCCTGGGCTATTTTATTTATCACTTTCTCTTGCTACTGATAACATTGTTCTTTTTTGATAACAAGACATTTGATCCCTTTGCTCATCTCTATTTACCAAGGATATCAGTTCCAGTTAAAGAGGATCTTACCTTGAAGAGGAGCCTGGAAAATTGACCTCTTTGTTGTTTTTTCACACTCTCATTTCCAATCTCTGCTATAAGAGCCACTCCACATAAAATACCAAGAAGAGAGAAAAAGGTAGCTAACACCTGTCATGGGAATTCAAGTCTACACTGCCCATGGGTGATGCATGTACTTTGCATGGAGAAAATACTGCATGGGGAGAGAGACATGGGGCATTATACAGGCTCACACCACGAAAGGCAAAAGTGATGAGGTTATTCTATGAGTTAACTCAGAGTTGTAGTCATATGGAAAAGCAAAACAGGTTCAAGAGTGATTTAGCTAAAACCAAACTGTCATTCACATATGTGAGCTCACATGTGCAATATATTCTTTTCTGAAAATGCTTACAGATAGAGCACAATTATATATGCATCCTTAACCCCCTAGAGAATTAAAAGTCAATTTGGAAAAACCTGAAAGTAGTTTCATTCTGATTTTTCATCAGTAAAGGTGACTGTATGATATAAAATGCAAATTGGGACACTGCTGAGAATGAAAGGAATTAATACTACTAATAATAGCAGGACAAAGCAAGTCCGGAGCTGACCCAGGTGAACCAGAATATTCAGCCTTTATTTATACAGGACTTTGAATTTTTGTCTATTTCTAAAGTTTATTTTTTATTTATATTTAATATTAGTGACTGAGCTAGCATCTGAGTCAGCACTCATCCTTTGGTAGTTGACTTTTATGGACCATGATATGATTTCAATTAATGATTATAAATCTTATGTTATTTCTGAATGGTTTACTTTGATTTCTTGTTTAGTTCCGTAAGTATGGTTCTTTACTTCAACCTTGTATAGGGGTCAAGATGGCAGACTAGAAGCAGTCCATACATGCCGCTCTCAAGGAGAGGATCAAATGTTGCAAGTGGATGCAACTCTCAGATCTCTTGGAGAGAGCCTTGCGAATCATCAGAGAGGTGACGGTAGACACCCAGAGTGAAGGAGAAGAGGACAGGGAGATCCATTCACCGAGATCAGAATGAAACAGTCACTTAGGGAAATTCAAAATACAGTGGAAAACTTTAACAACAGACTAGACCAAGCAGAAAACAGAATTTCAGAGGTTGAAGACAAGGCTTTTGAACCAACTCAGTCAGTCAAAGATGCGCAAAAAAGAATAAAGGAAAATGAACAATCACACAAAGAAATATGAGACTATGTAAAGTGAACCAATATATGAATTATAGGGAGAAGAAGAAAGAGCAAAAAGCATAGGAAATCTTATTAAGGAAAACTTACATGGTATCGCCAGAGATTTAGATATCTGGATACAATATGGACATCAAACACCAGAAAGATTCATAGCAAACAGAACCACCTCTAAGATACATAGTCATCAACTGGACCAAAGCCAAAAAGGAGAAATTTTTTTAAGCTGAAATATTAAAGCAACAATTAACCTACAAAGGAAAGCCCACTAGGCTAACAACAGACTTGTCAGTGGAGACCTTACAAACCAGAAGGTATTGGGATCTCATTTTTAATCTTCTTTGACAGAGCACTGCCAGCCAAGAAATTTGTATCCTGAAAAACTAAGTTTCATAAGTGATTGTGAAACAAAGACTTTTCCAGAGAAGCAAACACTAAGGGAATCTGTCACTACTCCGTCTGCCCTATAAGAAACACTCCATAGTGCACTATACATGTAACAGCACAATAAATACCCACCAGTGTAAAACTACCTAAAAATTAAACGCCCACAGCTCTAATAAAACAATAACACAAGAGAAAAAACAAAACAATAAAGTATCATTCAACATGACAAACAGAATAGTACCCTACATATCAATACTAATACTGAACGTGAATGGTATTAATGCTCCAATTAAAAGACATAGACTGGATGAATGAATAAAACATCATTGTCCAAGCATATGTTGTCTCAAAGAAACCCATCTAACTTTCAAGGATATGCACAGATTCAAGGTAAAAGGATGGAAAAAAACATTCCAAGCAAATGGAAACCAAAAGTGAGATGGTGTAGCCATTCTTATATCAGATAAAATTGACTTTAAATCAACAATGGTTAAAAAAAAGACAAACATGGTCATTATGTAACGATAAAGGGGTCAATTCAACCAGAAGACATAATAATTATTAGTATATGTGTACCTAACACAGGAGCTTCCAGATTCATAAAGCAAATTCTACTAGAAATAAAAAAGAAATAAATGATAGCATCATAATTGCTGGGAAATTCAACACCCCACTGACAGAACATTGAATGAATGATAGATCTTTGAATGACAGAGCAATGAACTGGATAGATCATTGAAGCAGAAAATCGACAAAGAAATACTGAACTTAAATGGAACTCTAGAACAGATGGACCTAACAGACATTTACAGAATATCCTGCCTGAAAACTACAGGAATAAAACTATAAATCAATTCCAAGAGAAACTCTCAAGTCCACACAAAGTCATGAAAATTAAACAACCTTCTGCTGAATGATTGTTGGGTCAATGATGAAATTAAGATGAAAATCAAAAGATTTTTCAAAGTGAACGACAAAAGGGGCACAAGCTATCAAAGCCTATGGGATACAGTAAAGACAGGGCTAAGGAGAATATTCATAACCTTATATGCTTACATCAAAAAGACAGAAAGATTACAAATTATCCACCTGATGTCACATTTCAAGGAACTAGAAAAAGAAGAACAGAACAAACCCAAAACCATCAGGAAAAAAGAAATTATAAAGCTCAGAGCAAAACTAAATGAAATGGAAATAACAACAACAACAAAAGTACCAAGGATCAATGAAACACAAGTTAATTATTTGAAAAGAAAAAAAAATTCGATAGACCACTAGCCAGATTAACCAGAAATAGGAGAGAGAGAACTCATATAACCTCAATCAGAAATAAAAAAGGAGACATTAAAACAGATACCACAGAAATAGAAAATATCCATATATACTACAAAAATCTCTATGTGACCACTATCCTAAGTGAAATATCTCAGGAATGGAAACACAAGCACCACATGTTCTCTCTAACAGGTGGAGGCTAAACAATGGGTGCACATGGGCACAAGAACACATAAAGGATGTTGAAACTAAGAAGAGGGGAGGGTTGAAGGAGAGGATGGGGTAAAATCTTGCTTATTGGATGCACTGAACACTGGCCTGGTAGCAGCACACTGAAATCGCTGACCTCAGCGTTACAGAGTCTATCAATGTAACAAAGATTTCGTATCCCCTTAATATTTTGACATAAAAAAACAAACAAAAAACCATATAGATTATTTTTATTATATAAACATTTGTTCATTTTCATTTTACTTAGCTTGCTTTTATATTCTCACTTTTAACCCATATTGTTTAGTTTTCCTTTTAATATTGCTCTTTCATCTTTAATTTTTTCAAGTCTTTTGTATTGATGTATAACGGATACACAAAGTTGAGTAAATTCTAATTGTTCAACTCAGTGTATTTTTCTAGGAAGCATACCCATAAAATCATGAGACAGTTGAAGAAATAGCCCCTTACCAGTACCCCAGTATCGTCCCATATACCTCCTAGTAGAGTTTCTCACCATGAATATTACTATCATCTGACTTACACATAGACTAGTCTCCCTTATTTGTGAGCTGCGTACAAGTAGAATCTCACCATACTTCTGCTTTTTTATTGAGCTCCTTTCAGTCAACATTATGTTTGTATGATTCATTCATGTTAATGCATGTAACAATAGTTTGTTCATTTTTTAGCTGTATTTGCATTTTCTTCTTTAAAAAAGGCACTGTTTATTTTTTCATTTTACTCTTTTTTTTTTTTTTTTTTTTTTTGAGACAGAGTCTCACTGTGTTGCCCGGGCTAGAGTGCCGTGGCGTCATCCTAGCTCACAGCAATCTCAAACTCCTGGGCTCAAGTGATCCTCCTGCCTCAGCCTCCTGAGTAGCTGGGACTACAGGCATGCGCCACCATGCCCGGCTAATTTTTTCTATATATTTTCAGTTGTCCGATAAGTTTCTTTCTATTTTTAGTAGAGACAGGGTCTCGCTCTTGCTCAGGCTGATTTTGAACTCCTGAGCTCAAACAATCCGCCCACCTCGGCCTCCCATAGAGCTAGGATTACAGGTATGAGCCACCGCGCTTGGCCCCTCATTCTACTTTTGATGGTGAATTAGGATGTATACAGTTTTTGGTGTACATTTCTCCCAGTTTTTTCAAGGATAAACTTTTCAGCTAGGTTTCTTTATTTGGTTATTTCGGGATAACTTTTGAGAATTAGGTAAGATTTTCCCTCTAATATCATAGAACAAGAAAGTTTATAATAGCAATATTTTTATACTTATTACATGTCACAATGGAGTACATAATATAGGATAACACTTATGTAAAGTTCAAAATTAACAAAACTTATCTTTGTTGCTAGAAATTAAGATAATGGTTACGTTTAAGGTATGGGAATGGAAGGTCAGATTTGGGATACAGTAATTCTTTGTGTTTTGGTATGAATGCTGCTGACAGAAAAGGGTAGTTTGTGAAAAGTCATCATGATTTGTGTATCTCCCTGAGTGTATGTCATATTAACATAAGATCTAATAATTGTCTGTATTGAGTGGACCGGATTATAATCTATATGAACAAATCAGAGGGCAGTTACCCTTTAATTTGATTGAATGTTTTCCTTAATGCATGCATAAAAAATAGATCATTTCATGCCTCACTGGAAAATAATTTGGAAGAGTAGTTGATAAGAAGTGTACCACATCTACTACAGCAGGGGTGAGTTATAACTCAACCTATGGTGAGTTATAAAATTATTTTATTATATATTACAGTGTAATAACAATAGAAATAAAGTGAACAGTAAATGTAATGCTCTTGAATCATCACGAAACCATCCCCCTGCTCCCCAGTCTGTGGAAAAATTGTCTTCCATGAAAATGGTTGCTGGTGCCAAAAAGGTTGGGACCATTGTACCAAAGATTCTATGCACTTATGTGAACATAAGCTGTGTATATAATAAAATAATTTTATAACTCACCGTAGGATGAGTTATAACTCACCCCTGCTGTAGTAGATGTGGTACTTCTTATCAACTACTCTTCCAAATTATTTTCCAGTGAGGCATGAAATGATCTATTTTTTATGCATGCATTAAGGAAAACATTTAATCAACATTGAATCAACATTCAATCACTTATTCTGGTTGTTCTCCATTCTATTCCCATATAATTTGATTTGTTGATTTAAGTAACCTTTATGCTGTAGTAAGAATGATTTTAATAGCATTTTTAACCAAATAAAATGATCCTAGTAGGAGAAACAGCCAAGTTGAAAGTTACCAGAATCAAGATGCTTCCAATCCTGATGCATGAGAAGATGACAAACTTCTGACCAGAAAAAACATTCTGAATTACTAAAAGTAATGGGGAGAGAATTATAGGGCTGATTATAGTTAAAACATGTATCAGGTTGCTAATAAAACCATCGGTGCAGAACACTATTTCTAAAAGCATTTAAAATAGCAATTTATGTGCATTAATTACTCATCAATATAAATAATTTATGGATAAACTGTTATTAGTTGATTATATGTTTTAGCCCTTTTTTCTCTTGAGGAGTATAATGCTATGTAAGTTTGCTCATTAGAGTTTGTACTGACAGAGTCCTGAGGCCACTCACAACAGATGATTTACTCTTATAGTCAAAGTTAGTGCATTGGGTCCTTTAGATCCTTAACTTAAATGTGTATAAATGTATATAGAATTCATCTGTTATCACTGAATGTGTTCTCACAAAAAATTAATATTTTGAAGCCCTAATACCCTGTGTGATGGTATTAGGAGGTAGCACCTTTGGAGGCAATTAGGTTGAGATGAGGTGATGAGGGTGGGGCCTCCATAGTGAGATTAATGTCCCCAAAGAAGAAGAGAAACACACAGTGAAGGAGACCATTGCAAGCCAGGAAGAAAGCCCTCACTAAGGACCAAACCTGCCAGCACCTTGATCTTGGACTTCCCATATTCCAAAACTATGAATAATAAGTCTCTGTTATTTATGCCACCTGATCTACAATATTTTATTATAGCAGTCCAAACTAAGATTGAATTTATCTTTCAGAAGCCAAAAAAGAGTACCATGAACAATGAGACATGTTTTTAAATAAACAAAACACAATGATGGATAAGAATCATTTTATTTTCACTGAGACTTACTTCATTTTATTCACTAGAGTTTGGGTCCTATAATAAAATAATATATGTCTTATTTTATCATAATGATTTTTTCAAGTATGTGTTCAATAGATATACGAGGATTTAAAAGAATAAAAACTACTTAAATCAAAGTAATATTCAAAATGTCATAGGGGATTTAAAATATTTGGACTTCCATTTTCAGCTCAGAAATATAGTGAGCTGGAAAAAGTGTTGCCTCTACTTATGCAAAAAGAAAAAAACTGACAACCTGTAAATTAGTAATTTTTCTGAAGCTGTCAGGAAATGGAGAATGCAAACCAACCAATTAATCTGAAATCTGGGGAGAGACACGCACTTATGGACTAAAAAGACCTAACTATTTGATGCCAGACAGATTGAGCTAACTAAATTATGTACTGTGCAAAATCAAAGTGCAGGGCCCCATATGTACAAATTGCTATGAATTTCAAGACGGCAACTGCAGATCATTGAATTAAGTATCAGCCATTCTAAATGTGGGGCTCTGGTGACTGCACAGATTACACAATCATGAAGCCACCTCAGCTGCCAAATGCCATATAAGTCAGTGAAAAAATAAAGTTAAATATTATGAACGCACTGCTAAACGCTCACTTATATAAATGTATGATGCTCCTGAACATTGAAGATACAGAGAGTCCACGTGTTCTTGAAGGGTTTTCTTCCATGCAGACCACGTGAGGAACTTGCAAAGAAGACAGAGAAGAATCCTGAAGAACCATTTTCTCATGGCGCTGAGGAGGGAGAGGAAAACGATGTTCCCCACCGATATTCCAACCTAGCACAGCGATTTTGTCTCCCTACAGAACAGAATAGTTAAACTTCAGGGGAAAGAGAAACAAAAGTCTCATCTAAGGACACTGGTAAAAAATTACAAAAATGGAGATAAGCAAACAAACGAAAACAAAACTGCTATGCAAAGTTCTACACACGGTGAGAATACCGTTCAAACTGAACAAGAAATAATGACTTTTACAGGCAAACACAAAAATGAGGAAATTTATTCCTGAAAGACCTACTTTACGAGAAATTTCTCCAGACAGAAGGGATAGCATATCGGACCAACTTGTGGATCAGCACAAGCCAAGAAGAGTATTGGAAATGGAAAAAAGGAAGGTAAAATAAGATTAGGTTATTTTTTTCCTAAAATCTCTTTAAAATGTAACTGTCTTAAGCAAAAAGAAAAAAACAAAAGAACAATTATGTTTATAGCAAATGTAATAGCAAACTATTAATATATGACAATAATAGCTTGGCGCCAGGCAGCAGTTTCATGGAAGACAATTTTTTCACAAATAGGTGTACAGGGGTGGGATGGAGGTGGAGCTCTTCTGCTCTGTCCCTAACAAGCCACAGACAGGGACCAGTCCAAGGCCTGGGGGTTAGGGACCGCAGTATAAGATCCTTGTTCTCTATGTAAAGTAGTATTATATTATTTGAATGTAGGGTCAAAATAATGAACAATATATAATAAACCATAGAGAAATCTCTAAAATGTTTTAAATTGATGTAAATAACAGACAATTGTGGAGATAAAATGGAATCATAAGAACATCTAAGTTAATACCAAGAAGGCAGAAAATTAGTAAAAAATCAACAGGAACAGAAGACAGGTAGAAAATGAGAAATTCTATGCCAAACATGTCAATAATCACATTAAATGTGAATTCTCTTAAGACACATTTTTTTTTAAAAATTGATAGTCTGTTGTATGAACCATAAGGACCAACTATATTTCCATCTCCAAGAAACTCACAATAAAAATAAAGACATAGAAAAAATAACAGTATAAAGATAGAGAATGATATAGCATAGGAACACTAACTAAAAGGCAATCAGATAAGCTATAGAAATTTCAGACAAATTGTACTTCAGAACAAGAAATATCAAAGATAAAAACAATGTTGTATAATAATAAAGGGACTATTTTTTAAGACGACGTCACAATGTTAAATGTGTGTATACTTAACAACAAAACTTAAAAATACCTAAGGCAAAAACTGGTATATCGGAAAGGAGAACTAGAGAAATGCATAATTATAGTTGGAGATTTCAACACTCCTCTTTCAATATTTGATAGAATAGATAGGCAAGATAAAAGGTGGATATACAAGTCAACAGTATTCACATATACCATCAATAAATACTGGGGATTTGAAATAAAATCCAAACACAAATCAAACACAAACCACCCACATACTCTCATTAAAATGTCAATTCTCCCCAAATTGACCTATAGATTCAACAGTACCCTATTACAAATCTTAAGTATTTGTTTTGGAAAAAAATAAGCTAATTATAAACTTTATGTAAAAGGAACTAGAATATCCAAAACATTTCTGGAAAAAAAACGAAGTTGGGTGACTCACATTACTTGATTTTAAGGGTTATTACAAAAGCCACAATGATAAAAAGAAATTATTAAAGACAGTAAATCAATAAGAAAAAAAGAGAAAAAACAGTAATAGACCTTTACCAGTACAGTCAACTGGTGAAGTAGTTACATGTAGAAAATATAGTCTTTTCAACCAATGGTGCTGGAACAGTTGGAAGTTAGTATGCCAAAAAAGTGTATAATAATAAATCAAATTAAAATAATGTGGAGGCACTTCTGGCCTTATAGAAAATTTAACTCAGACTTCATCTAGATATAAATATAAAATTTGCAACCGTAAAACTTTCAGAACAAAAACATAGAAAGACATCTCTGTGATCTTGATTTGGTCAACGATGTTTTAGATATGACGCCAAATGTATAACCCATAAAAATTATGAATTTAACTATCAAAATTAACTTGTGCTTTGTGAAAAACACTGCTCACAAAATAAAAAGACAAGCAATGCAATGAGAGAAACATTTTCAAATATTAATAACTTATCTGATAAACAACTTATATTTAGAATATGCCAAGTACCCTAATCTCAACAGGTTTAAAAAAAAAGCAAAATAAAGTTAAAAATTCTGAACAGACACTTCATTAAAAAAGGTACCCAGTATCATAGAAGCACATGAAATGGTACACAGCGTTGTTATTATGTAAATGGAATTTAAAGCCACATTGAAATGTTAGTAGACACTTCTTAGAAAGGCTCAAATATAATCTGACAATACAAAATGCTGACAATATTTTAGTGTAAATGGAACACATACATTTCTGGTAGGAATGTAAAATGCTACAGAAATTTTGGAATGCAATTTTTCAGTTTCTGACCAAGTCAAAAATACATTTACCCATCACCCAGCAGCCTCACTTGTAGCTATCTACCCAAATTTATTGAAAACATAGTTTTCTATTAAATGTTTCTATTAAATTACAACTCTGTTTATTAATGCAATCACTAAAAATTGGACATAACCAAGATAAACTTTAACAGGTGAATGGATGAAAACACTATGGTGCAGCCATACAATGAAATGCTGTCTACTATTGAAGAGTGTGAGCTATTGAGTCACACAGTGTGGAAGAATCTCATACACATATTGCTAAGTGAAAGAGGCCAGACCCAAAATGTTACATATTGTTATAGTTTCATATAAATAACCTTTTAGAAAATGCAAAACTATAGGACATAATACAGATCACCCTAGTGCTAGTCATTGGGGGGGGGGGGAAAGGAAGGAATTGCCTGCAAAAGGGACATTTTTATGGTGATGGAACTGTTCAGCATGGGGCTGTGGTAGACACATTCTGTGTTTTCATTAATACCCATAGAATTCAATGATATTAAGAGTGAATGTTACTGTATGAAAAATTTTTAAAAATCAAGCAGAAAAAACTACTTTAAAAAACGCTGTTTGACATTCAGTGTGATAATTCTATATGTAGGAATTCTTTGTGAAAAATTAAAGAGATAATATACACTTTCTCTATATCAGAAAACAAAGTACTCCTCAAATTTACTTTCTTTTCGAACTAAAGAAAGAAGTTTGAATGTTAATTTCAAGACTTAAAAGTCAACTATCCTTTGGATTTAAAAAATATCATGATAGACAGTGTCACAGGTATATCATTTGGGCCCTAGTAACTGGCTCATTTCCAAACTGAATAGATTGTTAGTATTTTCAAACATATGTATTTATTTATTCTTAACTGCCTTTTGCTAATCAGTAATTCTGAATTCCTTTATTTTTTTGAAACAGTCTTGCTCTGTTGCCCTGGTGGAGTGCAGTTGCATCATCATAGCTCACTGCAACCTCACACTCCTTGGCTCAAGTGATCCTCCTGTCCCAGCCTTCCAACTAGTGGGACTACAGGCACACACTACCACATCCAGCTAATTTTTCTATTTCTGGTAGAGACAGTGTCTCACTCTTGCTCATACTGGTCTCAAACTCCCGAGCTCAAGCAATCCTGCCACCTTGGCCTCCCAGAATGCTAGGATTACAGGCGTGAGCCACCATGCCTGGTCCTGAGTTCCTGTAAGTTGTTTGACCATACTACACAATTGTTTAGCAAAATGAGTAGGAATTAGAACTGATACGTTTTCAAATTTCCTCTTAAATGTGATCTATTGTGTACATCAACACTGTTGATTACTTCCTGTTCTAGACGTCCTTGGCTTCCACAGTCTATAGGTTTCCATTTTCTTGATCTCCTAATGACCACAAGTCTATATCTCATCTTAGATGTCTCACGGATACTGTAATCTCATTTTCTTTAAGACCATACTTACCTTCTCTCTGAGGCACATTCTGAGTCTTACAGACTATTGTAACACCATCCATAATCTACTCCATAAATTCTGTCTTCTTTTCTTGTTATACCCATATCCCATCTGCAAAAATGTCTATATTCTTTTTCCTGTGAATGTCATCTTTTCATCTTTCATCTTTTCATCTTTCATGAATCAGGCTTGTGTCTTATCTGTATTGCTACCGTGTTCTCCAAAGTGTTCTCTTCTTTCCAGAGCCACTAAAATGTAATAGAAACAGCTCACTTCCCTATTTAAAAAAATCCAGCATATCTCCATATCTGGATTCCCTTAGGTTATCGTGTAAGTCCTCCCAGAATGTGATCTCTGTCTCAATAATCTCATCTATTGCCATCCCACCGCCTCCCTCCCTTAAAAAACCTCATATTTTAAAATTTCTGTAATATCGAACTACTTATTCAATATCTATTATGAATCACTCCTTAACTTATTATTAGGTAACAGTAATAAGTATTTGTGATTTTGCTCCCTCTAGCATTTACATCTTCCTTTACCTGGAATACTGTATCCCTGCTCTCTGCTTAAATAATCCTTTGTAAAAAATGCCTTTCCTGACAATGCCATCTCAAAGAAATTTTTGTTATCTACCACTTTGAATTTTTTTTACATCATCCTATTTGTATCTTCACTGCAATTATTACAATATACATGTATCTTTGTTGTCCACTTGTTTAATAATTATATTTCTGCCTTCATTAGAATACATATTACCTGAAGTAAGGAGTCTTATATATCTTGATAAGCAATCTATTACCAAGACCCAGAATAGTACATGACATACAGTAGGCATGGAAAAATATTCGGGCAAAAATAAAAGAGGGAAAAATGAAGGAAGGGAGAGAGGAGGGAGGAGAAAATGGTTTCTCAAGGCTCTTTAGTATGACTTTATCATCTAAGGTTGCTTTTCTGCCCTTAAACTGGGTTGCTAGTAATAAGATCTAAAGTATTGTTTTCTAAATAAACATGAAAATGCATAAACATTTTATAGCCATAGTTTTCTACTTCTTCAAAGAAAATACCACTAGATAATTCCTTTTATCAGTTGATTTTCCCTTCTTTAACTATAGAGGAATAGTTACAATGATGGAATCACTGGAGGATGTAGTGTTTTGGCCCTCTGAATCTTGTCCACCTACTTTCAACTTAGCTTGTATATGCTTGTGGTGCTCTGGGAGGCATCAAGGAGTACACTAAACATTGGAAATTGTAAAGATGTGTGTTTTCATTCTTCCCCTGATGTTCATGTGTTATGTCCCAATCCTGCCCTCAAGGAATTAAGATCGTGTTTTCTTTATTTAAATAAAATAATGAGAAATCTTAACTCCCATGTAGGATTACTACTGGATGATATTGAATTACTAGCCTAAGTAACAAACCTATGTTTTAAACTCTACCCTTATCTTGGAATTTATAATCATTTAACTCCACTCGCTTTTCTCAATCTTCTGATCATCTACCTTGAGTTATCATTTACTCATCACCATTATGCTAGTTAACAGGACTTAAGAAATGTCATGAACACCACAATATTTTCCAATGAATAAAGTCTGAGTAGACCTTTTGAAATGAGTTATTTTGGTCCTCTTATGTCAGGCCTCTTGAAAGATAATATTTCAACTAAAAATGGATATTTTTCTGTCAGTGAAATAAAAAAAGAAAGGATGAGTACACCTAATGGCAGGTTTATTATGAATACTCTAATATCTGTCAACTCTGAGGAATGAGGTAGCAGAAGTCTGTTTTAAACCCACAACTCTCTCGAGTCTGAAAGTATTCAATAACTTACTCAGCTTGAACGATTTATTATTTTGAAATCTACTCCGTAAGATGACAAGATTAAATTATTCAGTCAATATTGCAGTGTTGGCTTTTGTCATGGATGTATTTAATTTAATAAAGAACGTTGAATGAACCATTTATCATATAGGTACCATTTTATACATTGCATTTGTTGACACTATCTCTTTTTTTTTCCCCTTTGGCATTGAGAACACTAATTAATTCATGACTGTGATATATCATCTAATATAAATGTCCTTAGAGCTCTGACAGGTTAAAAAACTGGTCATATATACAGCTACTAATAACATTTATCTTTGTACCTAAGGATATTACATGTGATAATATAAGGATTCTTGAATAAGCAGTGTCAGTAGAACAATTTTGTTATTATTTATTCTTAGTACAGGATCCCAGTTGATATGTGACTATAACACATTTCAAACTCTTCTTACATACACAACACTTTGCACCAGGAGGCAATTTCTTCCAAATTTTAAGTTATAATATATGATACAGAAATATGTAGTTGTAGAAGTAAAAGTGTTTTCTTCTTTTTTCTGAAGCTCCCTGCATTTTCAAAAAAAAAATTGACTTTTTATATGTATCTTTTATTAGCAAATCAGTGTATAACTTTTTCTAACTTTTTTTTTTCTTGCACCCAGGTGCTGTTTAATTCCAGTGTCCTTAAAACAGATCCTTTGTAATTTTTCACATTCTTATAACTTATATTTGGAAATAACCATTTTATTTTCAGATAGTTGATGAAAAGCCAAGTATTGAGTGACGAAGGAAAAATAGTTCAAAGCTTTATAAATCTATCTTCCCTAAAATTTTGAGCATACCCAAATATTTTGACTATTCTGCTAACAACAACTTCCCACTGCACAAATATCTTTGCAGAAATAGATTTCTATTAAGTGCTGATATTTCTAAATCAAATTTAGGTAAAAATATAAAATAATTGAAGTTACTTGGCCATTCTAAATTGCATGTCACGAGATATTTAAGTACTCTGAATGAGGTCAAAGTTTTGAGTATCTAAGTGAATATTTATAATAGTCTATCTTTCAGAGTAGTTTTTATTTCACTTGTCCATGAAGGGTAAATAGAACCTTCTTGTTACTGTTGTTGTTGTTTTAAATAAATGTTTCTTAAGCTTGATATTTTAGCATAAAGTCTCAGGACCCACACCTGAAGATGTGTTGATGTAGCAGGCAGATGGGCACTCAAAGGGATTCTTATGCAAGTGGTTTGCAGACACTCTGAAAAGCAAGTCTCTCAACCAACATACCGTCTGTGAAATATTTATATTTTCATTATATTTTTAGCCACACATTCAAAAATCTAGCCATTCAATTTTCACAAATAAACTCTTTAAAGAAATATAAGGCTAACTCTGTTATATCCTACACACGCTAGCTTTGCCTTCTTCCATCAGCACCTTAAATCCCTTAGAAATAGAATCCCTAGTGAATCTGATTCCATGATAATAAAAGTAAAATACTTCTCTATGCATTTTCCTCATTTTTTTTTTGTCAGTGATCATGTGGCCTCCTGAAATTTGATGTAAAAATGTCAAAAAACAAAATTAAACAAAATATTAACAGTTGAAAACAATAAGATACAAAACTATAAATAAAAATAAGGGAAACATTCATTAATACTTTGGAGAACGAAAGAAAGCAAAAAGCATAGTTAAGCAGATGGTCTTAGCGGGGACACAGGGCAGGACTAACACTGAGGTTGTAGTGAATTATTAGAGAATGAGGCTTTACTGCTCCTGGGTTTTTAGTTACATAATATTCCAGATGATAACAATTCATTCTGAGATTTTGGAAAAAGCTGAATGAAAAGCAATGATGGACAACTATATTGAAGGCTAGAAAAAGTCATTTTGGAATAAAGTTTATCATAGTTTGTTTTGTTTTCATATTTTTCCATGTTAACTATAATCTTCTGGGTTAGGAAATTGACTGCTTATTGTAATAAAATGGAGTTATTTGGGGACTATAAAGATTTGAAATTATTTTTTAAAGTGGATTTCTAGTTTAAAGGAACATTTCCATTATTTCTTATTGAATATAGAAAAGCCAGAGTGTTTTTCTGTTGTTATCAAATGCATATGAACATCGTAGCTTCATTCCTTTTGGATACTGTAGAAGGAAATCAATAAAAAAAATAGATAAAAAGTCAAACTATCCTGTCATCAAGATGAAGCATTGCCCTCTTTTAGTGAATATTTAAGTTGTGGCATAAAATGGATCATAAAAGTTTCGGTGTATTATTTATATGGAGACAGCTTTCCTGTCTCATAAACTCTTACTCCGCTTTGAGTGCATTGGGAAACAAGGAAACATAGAAGAGGCACTAAGAGGTATTGAGTAAGAGTGCTTATCGATTCAACCAACTTTCTAAAGTCCATTCTCCAGTCATGCTGCAGCGCTGCACATTTCTGATTGAATTGGTTTGGGGGGTGGCTCTCAAGGCTATGACCTGGCCTCCCAATCGACAACTTGTCAGTGAGGCTTAGCATTACCTAACAAAGCTACACGTATTGATCGTGTCACACAGAAACATAGCTCCAGCTATGTGTTGTTAAATAGCATTGAGGTTTAGCTATCCTGGGCCTGCTCAGTGCATTAACCATTTGGTTGAATGCTTTTACACCAAATGCTAAATCACTTCAACATCCATCCTTCTCATCACAAGTTAGCATGTCAGAAACTTGAAACACTGTCAGGTGGTGAAGTGGGAAACAATGGTAATGCAGGCAAATGTCCAATTTTTACCTGTCATCTTAAATCCTTACATGTCTCATGTCAGACCTAGTAAAACTACACCCTCTTTTTTCCATGTTTCCTTTGTATCACAGAGTATGTAGATTAAAAAAAAATGACATGCTCTGTTGGTAAGTTTGACCAAAAACAGTATAAAATGTTTCCATAAGAAGTCCATTCCACTTTTTGCTTCAAATTCTATGCTATTGATTAAACAGGACTATTTTAGATAGATTCCCAAAACATTGGAGGAAGATGCCTATCTAATTCCCGTTTTGTTTTTCATCTTCTTGCTTATAAACATTCTTCTCAAATAGACCCTTGATTGTTGTCCACTCACAATAGCCCTTTTTTTCTTTGCATCCCTCATTATTATAATTGTTAGGTCAGAATACACTTGCTATAATGTCATTTTTAGATCATTCCAAATGGTAGTCCTGCTTCTAAGTCTTACCTCATTACTAGACTCCCATGAAAAACCATCCAGTCTCAGCAAATGACACCGAATTTTGGATGATGACATTTTCACTACACCTATATGAACAAATGATCTTAATAAATTAACTTGTCACTTTTTAGTACCCTTTTCTCCCAGAGACAGAAGCAATAATAATAATCTATAGACCATACCCTGAGTAATTCTAAATTTGAATTCAACATCTATTTTAGGATAGTGGATCCAACACTTGCTACCTGGGAAAGACTAATAGAGATGTAAATATGTAACTCAATTCTGACCTCCATGTACCCCTACTGGACAATATATATTTTTTTTTGATGGGACATCTTGTCCTGTTTACCTCAGACTAACGTATTTATGATCTAGGAATAGCACTGTGAGATGTGTCGTACACAGAGACCAAGAGTCTCTAAACAACAAGACTGGAAATTCTGACTCAGATATGAGTAGTAAAATGAAGTCGCCTTGATTTTTCAGACACTCTACCTGGGGGAACTACTGATTTATTTTTTATGTGAACAATCAGAACAGTTTTCCCAGTGGTGGAAAATATGCAAATAGAAAAGACCATAAAGAAATTACCACATTATTAATGGAATCATCTCTGTCCCAGATGGAATACAGGTCAGGCTCAATATAGCATGGGAAGTGATGTGTAAAGCATTTCTCTGGATTTCTTGTCTAGAGACTGACTTGGTGACATCGGTACCATGATTGGTATTTCCCTCTGTACATGGATAATAAAACAGTTAAGGCAGATGAGGCTATACAATGCCTTAAGGAAAAACGTACTTGGCTCTCTTAGGTTGAACCTCATGGTCTTTGGAATTTGTCTTTTCGTCTGAATTGGACAATTGTTGTTCCTGGTTCTGAAGGATTTTACTTGGATTATTAATCATTTTTGATCCTGATGCTGGCCCACCATTTTCTATCTAGAGTCTTAAATGCTTCTGCAGCTTTCTCATCATTTGATACATGATGATGCAACAACAAAAAGGTCAATAAGATCTCAGTATACAACTAACTATAGAAATAACTGAAGAATCCAAGAAGGATGAACATCTGGATCTCTAGTCTTGCTCAAATTGGTCAATCTCTGGCAAGTGAGAAATTGACCAATGAGAGGATCGTGAAACATACACAAATGGACTTGATCAATGCCCGTCAGCTTCCTTAAATATTCCTCCCACTTTCAACTCAGGACCAACCAGAAAATGTCAAAGATTCTCCCCAGACAAATCACATGAGCCCCTTTTCTAGTTAGCTTCCACAGGCGAATGACTTACAATCAGAGCATAGCTGGATCTTCCCATTTTGTCACTATGCAGCTTTCTAATTTCCCTGTCTGCCTTTGCATCTGTGCTAAATACAAGTCAGGGTGACTACGGCAAACACTAAATAAATAGTTTCTGTTCTCATTTGGATGCTCTTTGTTTTCACAAAACAAAATATGCTATGTTATACACTAAAATAGAAATGAGAACTGTTGCATTTTGTTTTTTGGTATTGTTAAATTTTGTATATATATGTATGTATTAATAAAATTATAGAATTATTTTAAATGAAGAGTAGACATATGCAATATACATTTTTTTAAAAAAGTTTTCTTTTAAATGAGAACAAAGCAAGATTATATTTACCATGTCCTTGCTGCTAGGATAAGAGAGAAAAACTTGGCCATGAGCCAGTTACAATATTAATTTTGAGAAAGATTTCAGAACAAGGATTCTGTATGACATGGGAATTAAGAGAGTCAAGTTAAGAAGATCCAATCAAAAGTAAAATGAGAGAACACAAAAGCAGAGATTTGGTTCAGAAGCCACATAATGTGAAGCTGTGATAGTCAGAAATGCACCTCAAATGCATATTCCTATCTCCTTTTGGCTATCCAGCATTATCCTTGATAAGTTAAATAATGCGTGTATCTGAGTAGATTGCTGAAACACGGTTTAGTGACTAAAGTCTAAATAAATAAGACCTCCACAGTCCAGTAAAAACTCGTGGTCTAATACAACTTCTAGACATATGGTCCTGAGAAATCTTTCTTTGAAAGCAAGTAGTTTATATGCATATTTTACACACAGAACATACATTTGGTAGTCTCTTAATACACATTTTATTAATATATAACAATATATGTTCATATACATATATTCATATATATTACATTTATTTCTACTTCTACTTTCTAATGTCTAAATTTATAACTACGGAATATTGTTTACTCCACATTAGTGGGCATTTAAAAATTAGTGGGCATTTAAAAAAAAAATCTTTCCCCAAAATATATAACTTTAGGATACATTGTATGTTTCATGAAACAATTTTATTTATCTTTGACTATGATTAATAAAACTATGAAAATTATATAAAATTATAATAGCATCTAGAAATAAAGTGGCAATAAAAATCAAGATTAATTATTTTTAGGTAAAAAGTAGATAGAGTATAAGGCAGAATAATTAAAAAATATGCTAATTAAAACCTCTACCCTCTAAACCACAAAATAAATGAAATGAATTAGGAAAATAGATTACTGATAGTGTAAAAATCTCTGTCAACTGATAATTTACCATGTCTAATTTCATTTCATAACACATGACATAAAAAGTTCTCTCTCTAGTCAGCAGATGAGAACTGTTCTTTGAGAATAAAATATCTCTTTCCCACCAGCATAAAAATTCTCACTTCCCTTATTGCTAAGTGATAATTAATATTTTGGATTCATATGAATACCCAAAATATTATTTTCATTATCTTTTTTTTTGGGTTTTTGAAGTATAAATGCTTTCAAGAAACAGCATTAGCATTTATTATTAATTCTTATGGTGTATTTTTTAAAAGCAGGAATGTTCTTTATGCTCCTTCACATATAACTGCCTCACCTATTTTTCTAGTAAAAAAACATAAATGAATTAGAAATGACATTAAGTAGAATTAAAATGAATGTCCATATTTGAGAATGAAGGACAATGATCAGATAATTCAATTATTCTAATTTTCATATAGATAACCACCATGAATTCCAGAACCACTATTTTTTTGTTATTGTATGTGTTGCTTAGCGATGTACAAACTTAGATTTATTAATTTTCTCTAATAATGTAGATATGAAATAAACATTCTGTGATTAGATAATAAGCTATAGCTCTTGATATATAAATCTGATCACAATAATAAAATATTCTAAACAGTTTCCTTCACATGTAAGGTCATCATACGAATGAGAGCAAGGTAATATGCTATTTTTCTTATAAGATCAATATCCTGTACTTTTGTCCTTAGTTACAGACTGATGTTCTAACATCCATTCAATTCTCTTGGAAAATATTCCCTTGGTAAACAAATGGATTCCTATTGAAAATTTAGCTTGTTAACAAAACCTAGATTGAGATATTCTCTCTCTCTGTCTTCCCCTCTCTCTCTTTATCTCTATATATTTTTCAAAAGAAATGGCAATTTGTGCTGTTGATGGTAGATTCTCACTACCACTTCCAAAAACAAGCATTTATTTTCCGAGGCAATATGACTGCATGAGTGTATACAGTAAGAGAGTCCCTCATTTTTCAGGGAATTCTCAAGAATTATCACCTTCCCAAGAATGTCACTTGACTTAGATATCAGGTTGTTTTTATAGCACCCCCATGGCTGGCTCTTCATTTATTTGAACGTAAAGCAGTGTTAATGTTGCCCCAGGGATCCATAGAGTATGGCGCAATATTTCTCAAACTTCAATGTGCATGCAAATCAACTGGGGTTCTTATTAAAATGCAGATGCCGATTCAGTGGATCTGAAGTGGAGCATGAAATTACAAGTTTTTAAACAAACTCCTAGGTGATCTCTATGCTGCTGATTGGTTCTTGAATCACCCTTTCAGTAGCCAAGTAGACAGAATCGTACAGATGCGATGCTCTATTTCACTACCAGTTTATTGCTTATTAATGCGATTCCATATCATTGTGTTCCCACCGTTACCTGGAGCCCCTTGACAGTCACGGGATGCCGCTGCTGAGATATTGCAGGTGCCTTTTCACACCACAGTGAGACGATTGTTCCATTGTTCCTGCTTCTTTCCTTCCTCCTTCTCCAGGTGGAGATCCATGGACAATGAGAAATTTGCCTATCAAGCAACATTTTTTTTAGCCTTTCTTGTCTCTTTTCATGTCCTTTGGTTTATTTCTTTCACCAACTGCTTTTACCTGGTACTCCACTTTCTCCTGCTCCTCCTGTTTCCTCTCATTCATCCCTTGTCTTTTCCTTTCTGCGTTCCTCCAGCCATTTGTTTCCTCTGTTTCTTTCTTTCTCTCCCTTATTTTCTCCATCCCCTTTTCTCTTTTTCCTTCCTTCCCTCTTGTAGACAACTCTCTCTCCCAGGAAGTGATTAGACTCAAAATATGGCTCTGTAGTTTCAGTACAAATATGTGGAGTTATTGAAACTCAGGTACGCTCATACACACACACTTACACACTGTCATATACTCATACACACACAAACACACACACATTTACATATTCAGCTTCTCAATTCTAATTCCAACCCTGCTTAAGAAGATTGCACAGTATCTGCAAAAGATAATTTATAATTTAATCCGCCCAACAGAAAGAACTACTGGTGGGCTAATTTTGTTCTGGGCTGCCCTTCCAATTCCTTTTTTTATTAATTTAAGATTTGCCTGTTGCTGTGCCTACTATTCCTAGGTACCGTAAGACTATTTAAATCTAGCATCTGTTTCATTTATTTTTCCAGAACAAGCACAATTAATTGCAAAGAGTTTTAAGAAACTTTCTGCATTTAAATAATGTGACATTATGCACAACATCTGTCAGCTTTACTTAATTCCTAGGTCTAAGAGTGCCA
Source organism: Avahi laniger (assembly GCA_963575035.1). Classification (NCBI taxonomy): domain Eukaryota; kingdom Metazoa; phylum Chordata; class Mammalia; order Primates; family Indriidae; genus Avahi; species Avahi laniger. The sequence continues at coordinate 17,330 of CAUYSK010063942.1, read as the reverse complement.
TCTGATATTTTCACAGTTCACCGTTCCATAAGTTATCTGGTATTCCCTTTCCATTCACTTGTCAGTTAGTTACCGCCATTCCTTGTTGGTCACTTCTCTCCCTTCCATAGCTTTTATTTGAAGTAAGAACTAGAAGCTGTTCATAAAAAAAGCAAGTATAAACTCTGATCCACAGTATGATTTTGCAATAACTGCATGAGGTACAGATTTCTGGTGCCAACAGACTGCAGTGAAAGCAACAGCATAACTGATCATGTTTAGCTTGCATCTTATTAACGTTTACACACAGTGTTGCTCTTGTTTTGTTTCCAATTGTTTGTTTACTAGTGATAGCTTTCCTGTAAGCTCTGTAACTTAATTATTGACATTGGTTAAAGCGACGAGCTCTTAAACCAATTTTCATGTGTAAACACTGAACCCAATTTTAACATTTATACTTTCATATGTTTTAAATTTGGTTAACATTAATATGTTTTAAAATCAGAAGCCTAGTTGGAATAAATCATTCTGAGTGTGACATCACAAAAGAAGTACAATAATTCTGGTCATTCTCATAACTGGTAAATAGGTACTTGCATAAAAATAATTTTATTGAATAAAGTCATCTAATAAATATTGATTCAAATCACTTATAATTAGTGGAGTAGTAAAAAGAGTATGATAAATTTAGTAACACAAATTTTTGAATTAATCATACATGTAACAATAAGTATATAATTTGACTCCTCATGACTAGCCAAGGAAAACAGAAAATGTTCTATTTTGCTTTTTAATCATGGAACCAGGTGAGGTTGATTTTTAAAGTATATTGGAGCTTTGTACAAAGTAAGCCTCAACAGAATACAATTTCCGTGAACAAGGTGGTTCTTTTTAGTCAATGGAAATGCATTTCCTCATATCCTAAATCAATGACAGTCTCCAAATAAAGTCTAGATTTTGTGTTTTTATTTTTTAAAAAGGTGTTGAATGGAACTTTTTCAATAACTGTAGAGTTGGCACTAAGACCCACAGATAAAAACAACAGATTAGTCTACAATTTTTATTCATTTTCAGACTGTGCAGATTTTTAGTTTAGTCATAAAATGAAGGTTATAGGACCACATAATTATTAATATGTTTTTAATCAGACTTAGTGACTGACTTCAGGTGTATTGAATGTTATGTAAGACATCATAGTACATTATTTGCTTTGTGGGACAGACCTGACATCTTTGTCTTTTAATTACTGAAAACTAGGAGCATTTATTTCCCAAATATTATAAAAATTATTATAAAGATTTAAAAATGCCCCACTAATTCTAAAATCCTCCTAGTATTCAGTCTAGAGCAAATGAAAACTAAATTGAGTGAAGTAAAACATTCCTTCCTTCTTAAAACATTTTCATTTCTTGGCGTTGTGAACATCAAACTTTTTAACTTCTCATCCTACCTCACTGGATGCAATTTGTAGCCTTCTTTGCTGGTCTTCCTTCCAGATATTTCCAGGTTGCAATGATAGCATTGCTGCTTTTACTTACATCTCTCTATGTACTGATGTTTTCCAAATGTACACGACCCTGGGCTCTGAGTGCTGATGACCCACTGCATGTGTAACATGTCAGGTTAAATGTGTATAGGCACCTTCGGCTTAACATATGCAGATGTATTTTTAAACAAATTTTATTCCCAAACCTGCATATCCCACAGTCCTCCCTATATTGGCAATTATTGTTATTCATCTAGTTGTTTAGTCCAAAAATACTCAGAGACATTTCTCTCTTGCTGTCACACTCAACATTCAGTATATCAGCAACTGGTGCCAGGTCTATCTTTAAAGTATGTTGAAATTTCACTTCTGTCTTCCTTTGCATGGAAACATCTCTGTTTCAAACTGCAATGGGCACCTTTCTTGTTTACTGAAGTAGCTTCCTATGTGGGTTGTATATTACCAGTCTTGCTTCTGAAGATTAAAGTTGTCATATAGAAACACAAAAACCATTTTAATCACACAAACCATGTCATTTTACTCCTTTCCTCAAAAATCTCTGAAGGCTTCTATTCACAATCAAAATATTTAAATTACTTGACCATATTCAATAAAGCCTTACATTATCTGGGGAGTGCTTATGACTCTGCCTTCATTGCTACTTGACTTACTCAGCTCTATCCATGAAAACCAGCTTGGCACTTCTTGAAATATGGCAAAATGTCTTCTGCCTCAGCATGTTTGCAATCGAGACTTCCTAATCCAAGGACACTCTTTCAATAGATTATATTATAATTCAGGGAGATCATTCATGTCTCCATTCCAGTATCATCTGTTCAAGGAGCTTTCTTCTTGCTATCTTATGTAAAATACTATAACACCCTTACTCTGTATCCCTTTGTCATAGTTCCTATTTATAGACACACTTCCCACCCCTTAGCACTAGAGCACATGTTTATTTGAATGTGTTTAGTGTCCATATCCCCTTCTACAGTATAAACTCTGTCTGTGGGGGGCTCTGTACATCCTGCTCACGACTCTCTCTCAAGCTTCCAGATTAGCTTCTTATGCAAAACAGTACATACCAATAAATATTTCTGAACAAATAAATGCATTTATACAAAAATGAAATTTCATTTATAGTAATTTTACTATTTGTAAATAATGAATAAATGTAAAAAGGGTACAAAAAAAACATCAGAAGAAATAACTCCAAGAGTCGTGAATACTTAAAATTTAAAAGTGGAAATGGAATTTGAATTAGCCAATGAAAAAATTTTACCGTAACTTCCCCATTTTTTACTCACCTTTTCCCCCTATTTCAGTGAAAAAATGAATAAGCATACCTGTGGATAATTCTTTATAATTTCAGCAGATGAGTATCAATCCAATTACAGACACTGTAAGGGGTTCTTACACGCTAAGTCATTCCCTCACACCTGCCCTCCAGATCCTCTGAGATAATGAACGTGTTTTGTTTCAAGCCACTAAGTTTGTGATAAGTTATTATATAGCAATGTAACACGAATATACCCATGTTGAAATCTATCTTGTCATGTAAATTTCTTTTCTAAAAATACCTCTAAAACACAGAAAACAAGAACGAAAACTTTCAAACAATAAAATCTCGATTGTAAAATTATTGGTCAGAAATGTCAAAGCCTCCATAGCATCACTGAGAAGCAGCACCAGAAGGAGAAATAAGACTTCTCTCTTCTCTGTCAGATTAAAAATTAGATCATAGCATAGCTAGAGGCATTTGTGCAAAGTCATAACAACTGTATATGTGAATTAGTTTGCATTCCTCTATGGTTGTATGTATGTTTCTTTGAGATCAGACCAGGTCAAAGGATGTGTAAGATGTTCCTTTGTCAAAAATAATATACTTGATATTTCTTTTGAAAGGATGAAAATAAAATCTGACTGAATTTTTCAAACTTCCATACTTCAATTTTAGACATCTAAATTATTCTTCTGTGCAGGCAATGACAACCAGGTTAAACCTCCGAGTTGGGGCATATTTTAGAGAGGATTTTTGCATTTTATCCCTTTTTTTAATTGATCTTGAAAACTGTGAATGGCAGCAATGCAGCTGCAATATTTGTAGGCATCCACGAGTAGAAACCATGGTGACATTGCTACAATATAGGTTTCTGCCACTGCATGGACTTTAGGTTTCTCAGAACCTTTCTTTAGAAATGCTTTGCTAGTCAACATGTCTTCTGATATATTAGATATTAAAAATATAATAGTATATGTGCTATTCTGTCTATGTGATAGATTTATTTCAAGTGCATACCATACTTACAAAGAAGCAAATTTTTTAAAATTAAAAATAGCAACTCAGTGTTATTAAAACATTGAAATGAGATAAGACCTCCATAATGATTTTCAAAACCCAGGCTAAAGATAATTATTGCAAATGAAAATGTGTAACTTGAACTCCATGATAGTCAAGGTAATAAAATGGAAATAATGAGTTGTATAGCTCTAATTTTTAATATAAGGAAGCATATCATTTATTTTATCAGGTGTAAAGCTCATAGTTTTTTTTTTAAGAAACAATGCAATTAAATCTAAGAACTTACTTAAAAGGAAAACTAGTCTTAGCATTTTTATGATCAGTTATGTCTCCTCTTATTTCTGAAATTACACAAAAACAAATGGGGAAACATTGTAAAATGTCCACTTTCATATATTTTTTAATAAATTATTTCTACAATGCTTGTGAAATTCTTTCTATGTACAGGTGTAGGTCTGGTGATATTATTGAAGAAAACCAACATTGTTCTGGATAGTAAGGTATCTTACAGTTGAGATCAAGATCAACACATGAACAATAGTACTATACTTTTAGCTCATAATTATAGTATTATATAGAAAAATGTCAGGATATGTGATGAAGAGCAACTGGAGGTGGGTGAGGGGAGTCAGAGAACTACAAAAAATGGTGTTACTGATTTTCTGTCTATTGGTTCTATGATTTATTGAAGTAGGGAGGCTGAAGTCATCATTTATAATTATGGAAGTGTCCATTTCTTCATTCCCTTTTATCCATTTTTATTTCATATATATTGAAGCTTTGTGGTTACTCAAATATACATTTATGGTTTGTTTTGTTTTCCTGGTAAATTGATCCCTTTATTGTTATAGAATGTCTGTCAGTATCCCTGGTGATAATACTTGTTCTAAAGTCTACCTTGTCTGAGATTAAGAAAATACAGTATTCCTTAGATTAGTGTATGTATGTCTTTTTCACCTTGCTGCTTTAAACATATCTATGTCTTAATATATAAAATTGGTTAATCATAAAGAGCATAAAATTGAGAACAGTTTTTATCCAAACAACCTGTGTTTTTGATACATAATATTTGTGCATTTTTATGGGGTGTGTGTGATATTTTGTTACATGCATACACTGTGTAATGATCAAGGGTATTTACGGTATCCATCACCTTGAGTATTTATCATTTCTATGTGCTGAAAAATTGCAAGTCCTCTTTTCTAGCTATTTTGAAATATACTTCATTGTTAGTTATAGACCTTACCATGCTATTGAACATCAGAACATATTCCTTCTATCTGTGTGTTTGTACTCATCCACCAGCCTCTCTTCATCCCCTCATCCCCTCACACACACCATTCCTAGACTCTGGTAACTATCATTCTACTCTCCACTTCCATGAGATCAACTTTCTTAGCTTCCACATATGAGTGAGAACATACAGTGTTTGTCTTTCTGTGCTTGGCTTATTTCGCTTAACCTAAAGATCTCCAATTCCATCTGTATTGATGCAACTGACAGGATTTCATTCTTCTTATGGCCAGGTAGTATTCCATTGTTGATATATACCATGTTTTCTCTATCTATTCATCAATTGATAGACATTTGGGTTAATTTCATGTCTTTGCTATTGTAAATAATGCTGCAATAAACATGAGGGTGCAGGTATACCTTTAATATATTGATTTCCTTGCCTTGGACAAATACTCCATGATGGGATTGCTGGTAGTTCTATTTTTAGTTTTTTGAGGAACCTGCATACTGTTTTCCATAATAATTGTACTAATTTACATTCCTACCAAGAATGTATAAGAGTTCCCTTTTCTATGAATTCTTACCAGCATCTGTAGTTGTTTGTGTTTTAAATAGCTATTCTAAATGGAATAAGATATCTCATTGTAGTTTTTATTTGCATTTGTGTGACAATTAGTGATGGTCAGAATTTTTTCATATAGCTTTTGGCCATTTTCATGTCTTCTTTGGAGAAATATCTATTCATGCCCTTTGCCCACTTTTAAAGGTGATTATTTGGTGCATGTATGTGTGTGTGTGTGTATGTGTGTTTTGTGTTTAGTTGTTTGAGTTTCTTTTAAATTCTCAATATTAGTCTCTTGTCAGATGTATAGCTTGCAAATCTTTTCTCCCATTCAACAGGTTGTCTCTTCACTCTGTTGATTGTTTCCTTTCTTGTGCAGAAACCTTTCAGTTTAATATAGTCACATTTATTTATTTTGTTTTTGTTGCCTGTGCTTTTAAAGTCTTAGCTCTAAAATCTTTGCCTACACCAATGTACTCTACTGCTTCCTCTGTACTTTCTTCTAGTAGTTGTATAATGCTGGGTCTTATATTTAAGTATTTAATCAATTTTAAGTTGATTTTTTAATATGGTGAGATAAGGAGGTCTAATTTCATTCTTCTACGTGTGGATATCCAGTTTCCCCAGCACCATGTGTTGAAGAGGCTGTCCTTTCTCCAGTGTATGTTCTTGATAACTTTGTTAAAAAATCTCTTGGCTGTAAATATGTGGATTTATTTCTGGGTTCTACATTCTGTCCCATTGGTCTATGTATCTGTTTTTATACCAATAACGTGTTGTGTTGGTTACTATAACCTTATAATATTTTTTGAAGTCAGATATTGTGCTACCTCTAGCTTTTTTTATTTTTATTCAGGATCGCTTTGGCAATTCAGACTCTTTATTGGTTACATACAGTTTTAGGATTGTTTTTTCTATTTCTGGGGAAAAGTTCATTGGAATTTTGATAGGTGTTTCATTAAATCTGTAGATTGGTTTTGGTATTATGGTAACTTTAACAGTGTTAATTCTTCCTATACATAAACATCAGATTTCTTTCCTTTTTGTGTGTGTGTTCTTTTTCTTTCGTCAATGTTATATAGATTTCCTTGTAGAGGCCTTTCTGTGAGTACTGATGCGCCCGTCCAAAGCACTTTTTTTATTTTATTCTAGAACTTCCATTGGACTTATTTTTATAGTTTACATCTGTGCACTGGAGTTTTTTGTCTCTTCCTCCACAGTTGCCCCTTTCCAATAAGAGGCTCTAACATATTAATTTTAATATTTAAAATTCTCCTTTTGGTAATTCTAACCTTTGGCTTATTTCTGTGTCTTGTTTCAATCTATCCAACTTGTGGTAATTTTTATGTAGCAATAGAATAGTCTGGTTCCATTAATTGTGTTTTCTCTTGATAGTGGGATGTTTTTTATGTCTCACGTTTTGAGTGACTCATATTTTCTGGTCAAATGCTGGACATTGTGCAGAGAACAGAGGAGGCTGAGGGGAATAGTTGGAATGGACATGACTTTTCTGCTGTGTGGCTGGTGCTGTGGGAGTTTGAATCAATATAGAAAGCAGTTAGACTAAATTTGGGTTTGTTTTTATGGTTCCTTCAGCAAAACTTGACTTCAAATACTTTTAGTTCTATCTGATACTTGGAGTGAAGATTGGTGTGAAAATCTAATTTTCTTAATTCTTCTACTCCAGCCATTCCTCTGCATCTTTGGAATGTTTTCTTTCAACTCTCTTATCTTCCTTATGTGGCAAACCCAAATGCTCACTACTCAGTGTTTGCATACTTAGCGAGAAGGGCAATATTGCTCTCTATTGTTTGTTTTAATGTCAGTGTTATGTGTGCTCATATGTACCTGGTTATCGGTGGTGCCAGTTTTCTTAGTGATTTCGTTCCTTTACCCATAACAGCCAAGGTATTTCTTATATATGTGGTGGTTGTGTGTGTGTGTGTGTGTATGTGTGTGTGTGTGTGTGTGTGTGTGTGTGTTTTGTGGGAGGGCATGTTCTGCTTCTTCTTAGTAGTGGGGGACTTAAATTGTTTTCAGTATAGTATTAGTGTAGAATCAGTACTGTTTCCTAGATCTTCTTTAGTGATAGTTGGTATTTTTCTGTTCCTTTTCTCAGCTGTGTCCTGACTATAACAGTATTATTGATCCTCCCCAGGTGGCTTAAGCCTGTTGATGGGTACAAGCTTATGGTTGGGTTCTTTTGTCTTTCCTACAATTGCAGCCATGTGCCATCTTCTGGCTTGCTCCACATAGTAGAGTTTTCTACTCCACTGATGTTCGCCAATCTTACTTATCAACATCCAGTATAGGTCAACAAAGAAGAGCTGGAAAATAAATGTGAACCTTCTTTGTATCAGAGAACCTCCAGGATTCCATGCTGTCATGCTAATGCAAACTAGTCACTTCGCAATGTATTTAAAAATTTAGCTGAATTATTCTTACCCCTTTGAGTGGCATCTATCATCTGTTCAGTGTTCAGGTTCCAACTCTCTTTGGGCTGGGCCTCTTTTATTTGGATTGCGTTGCAACCTCAGTGGTCTGACGAGTTCAAGAGAGATATTATTTTGTAGCTTATCTCGCTTGCTTTTTTAATAGTTAAGGTTGGAGCAAAGTATTTTCCATCTTCTATATCTTAAATAAAGCAGGACACCCAAATACCTGTTAAATATCAGTGAAGAAGTATGCAGTAAGCAGCAGAAGACATCACCTTCAGGTGAAAAAAACCAAGAAACCCTTGAAAACTCATGGTATATATTTTTCACTAACCTGGTTAATTTACACCATAATACCTTGAGGGAAGTTTTCATTTTGTCCACCATTTGCCAATAAGGAACCTAGAGCAAAGGAAAGTCAATCATAATGTCTTGTCTGAAATCAGCACTTGAAAGAGTTGAAGCTAAGATCCAAAGATGGAATTTGTGCTCGTAATTTTCGTATTATACATCATTCATTTCCTAATGGCGATTTCAGTTCCATCCAAGTCAGCTAAATAGCAAAATACTCCCACCATTTTTGCCATTTACTTTTGCATAGCAAATGGAAAAGAGATGAAAATAGATTTCCCAGCTGAAGCTCCCAATTAACTAAGGAGAGGAAATCCTAACAGCCTATTATGAAATTTAAAGCTCAAAGGCTAATGCTGTCTCCTCAAGTATGTATAATATTTTGGTATCTTTAAAGTCTAAATTTGGACACTTAGTACTGAGGACACTTAGTACTGATAATCTCAACTTTTTCTTCATAATTAAATGAGAATAATATGTGTGTGTATATATATGCATTTATTAATCATGATGAGAAAATTAGGAGATTTAGAAAAAATTGCTCCCAATACAAAATTTCTCATCACCTGTCTAACAGAAAGAAAAGTATTTTTAAGCAATAATTTTTCACTGTAATAGTCTGATAATAAAATATTCTGAAAGGAAGAGATTTTTACTAATGTGAGGAAAAGGACTGAATTATAACTGTTACTGAAAGCTAAGAAGCGCTTTAGCTAATTGTCAGAGAAAAATGTATAGATTTATATACTAAGCCAGCATTGGAAAGCTTGAAATAAATATTTAATTTAGAAGTTTTATTTGAATTATTATATCATAAAAATGTGATGAAAATCATTTAACAGGAATATATGCATAATACATAATATATATTAAAATATCTAAATTTTATAGCAAAATAAGAAATACTGTCATTTCCAAATATTTACGTGTGCTAGAAAGTCTTCGACAATTAAGTCAACATATTTTGCTGGTATATGAGTAGTCACAAAAAGTCAAGTGAGAAGACAAAGTAGGTTAAGTTTTAAAAGGGCTCCTAAATCATGCTAAGCACATTATGTTAAAATAATTAAAAGAGAAAGAAATAATCATAAAATCAGAAAATGCTATCAGAGAGAAGCTCATCTGGTCAAATATGAGTCTATATTAATTCACTTCAGAAATTTACAATCCTAGGTGGTTAGCATTCTTTTAGGAATGTCTAGAAATTCCCCATAGATGTTATCTATAATAACCATGTGAATGATATTTTGATCTCATAAAGCTTTCCTAATTTAATTATAAACAAAATGATTTAAGTGCAAAATTTTGACTTGTCCATTTATTGTGCAAATATTAATCATATATACAATGTAAATTACTTTACCAGGTGCTATAATAATAAAGATGAATAAAATATGGCAAATGACCCCAAGACCCCAAAGATACTATAATAATTCATTTATGCTTAGCTATTAATATTATTTATAATATAGGAACATATAAAATTCAGTAATACTTTTTTTGAGATTTCAAAGATGACTTCTGTATAGTTTATCAGGAAGACAAGAAGCTGGAATTATATTTTAACAAAACAGTTGTATAATAATTATGGTCTTTATTGTTTTTTTTTTTTATTTTTAAAAGGTCGAAAAGTACATTATCACATAGGGTTAATTTGTCAAAGCAAATCCCTTTGCATCACCAATTTTACATAGCAATAAGCTTTACAAAGGGTTAGCAAAGGAAACAAGGAAAAGCCAGACACAGAGGCATCATTCTTTAGGCTTCTCTAGAGAAACCTTGTATCCACCTGTATCCATCAGACTTAGGTCCCTAATGTTCTCCCTGTAAGCCCCTACCCATGCAACGTGACATGTTTGAGTTTGGAGTAACAGATGGGCACTAATGTAATATGTGTCAGCTTTTAGGGAGCCACTTATACTTGGGGCCTAATTTTTATACTTAATCAGAAAGGCAACATGAGAAAAACAGGTGACCAACTTCCACTATCCAGCTAGTTGTGCCCCATCAATTTATAAATTCTAAATTTATTTATAATAAGTAATCTAGAACAATTATTTAAATCCTTCTATATTATTCTTAGCTAAGAACTCCATCTTTTATCTTCCTTTTGTTGAGGATCTTTGTTATCTAATAAGCACTTTTTTATTTCAAAGGAGCAAAAAGATAGGGGAAATAAGAGAAAAAAAACTTTGAAACGAGCTTCATATCATCCACATAAATAGTGTGTTTTCTTTCTAAAAGAACCATCTCTTAATTATAATAAAATTGTAATTTAAATTTTATCTAATTAAAATTATGAGAAATTCTTTTAATATGTTTTATAACTAAGGCACTGAATTGTAGCCAATGTAAATTAAATATTATTAATACATTTAAAGAAAAATAAAGAAGCAATTGAAAGTGTGCCAAAGCAGTAAGAGACAATCGAAACAGATGAAGTACATAAAATAATCAAAATAAACTTCTAAAATTTAAAAGTAGAATTATTAAAAGTGGAAAGTCACATTGTAAAAGTTGAGTGACATTTATTTACTATAGGACTCCAATAGGTGAAATAGTCAAGCAACTGCTAATCTTTGTTAATAGAAAATTCAATAAAAGGCTGAAGTACAGTCTATAAGTGGACACCTGTTGCCAGCTTTATATTTATTCTTTCAACAAAGGTGCTGTAGAATGTAGTGTGTAGCCAAAACAGGCACAGTCTCTGCCCTCATAGGGCATATTGTCTAGTCATGCCACAAATTCAAAATTGTTATTGCCGCAACTTCCATAAAGAAATTATCCAAAATTTCATGATTTTTATAAAATAGTAATTTAATCTAGTTATAGAGAAGAGGTAAAACTTCTCTTAGGTTGTACTGGAGTTGAGATCTCAAAAATGTGTAAGTTTTAATTAAGTCACAAGGAATGAGTAAGATATTTTACACAAACCTATAGCAGAGCATGGTTGGTCACTAAAGGAATTAAAAGAGGTCCAGGGTGGTGGCAAGGATGAAAGCAGCTGTTATGAGATGAGACTGAGATATACATTTTGGTATGACATTGCATAGACTTGTAAGTCTATCGAGTTCATTTTTACACTACAATAATGAGAAAACATTAATTGTTTTAATACGATAATGACATAATTAGATTTGAATGTAGTAAAGAACACCATTTATTAGTGTGCAAACAAACTGAATTGGGTTTGACAAAACATGTTCACATTGTTGTAGAAGTTACTGTGGTGTTCCAGGTAAGATGTGTTGTTATACGGATTGTAGTGATGGTGATACAAATGACAAGATGTAAGTACATTTTGGAAATATTTAAGAGTTAACAATAAAAACACTTGCTATTAGACTGAATACTATACATTGCTGAGAGATTTGAGAGAAATGAAACCTTCAAAGATGACACTAAACTTTTAGATTGCATGTTACTTTGGATGAGAGTACTAATCCCTCTGTAGAAGGGAATACAGATTTTTTAGGGAAAGATCAGGAGATTTTTATTCTCTTTGACACATCGAATCTAAAGTCCCTTTGAAAAAATCTAAGTGGAGATTTCAAGTAGGAAACTGACAAAATATACATGGAGTCTTTTGACTCAATCGTAACAGCAGGAGACATATCATGCATATAATATAATTGAAGCCAGATCAGAGTGGTTACAGTGGTAGGTGGGAGCTGAGCAAATGGAATCAGCTGGTATAAGTAACAGCTTGATTAACAGTGATAGAGCGTGGCAGCCAAAGAGTGATGAATGGTATCTTATAAGGGATGGATCATTAGCTAAAAACTCTCTGCTCTAGTATTCAAAATAATAATATTTATAGTAGCAAACCTTATTCTAAGATCCCTTTAAACTTGATTTGAATAATCATAATAAAATGATAAATAATAAATATTCCCAAATCGTATAAGAAGAATCATATACAATGCTTGTAAAATATGAATACATATCACTAATTTCCTAAGGAAAATATAAATACAATACATGTGAGTTTTGAAAGTAAATATGAAAGAATTTTATTAATACATAAAATATGTAATAATCATAAAATATGTAATAATCCTTGGTTATACATTGTTACGTAATAACAGAAACATTGCATAATAGTTCCTATAATGATATTTTAATGCATTACACTAGAACTTTCTATTAGAATATATTAATCATAAAAGCTAAAAATAAAAATACATATTATTATCAAAAATATCTTATTATAAAATTTTTTAAAAAGTTATATCATTAGAAAAGTAATTGAGAAAAGAAGATAACATTTGATATGTCTCTAAAATTTGAGTATATACTTTATGTTTTATAGATATTCTAAAATGAAAAAATATGTACATATATAATTTAATAGTAATACATGTTTATCTTTATTATGAATATCTTTAATATGGACTCTCAGGAATTAACTTAGCCAGAAATGTATGGAGCATGAATAAATGCACAGATGGATTAAAATAAAAGTAAAATAGCAACATGCATAAAAAAATAAAGCCAACTGATATTTCACCTCTGAGTGATTGCTAACAATTTTTGTCACATTCTGAAAATAATTAAATTCCACAGCTACTGTTCTCGTTCCATATAAGAGGGAGATTGGAGGGAGCCACCACCAACAGATCCCTTCCAACCCTTACGAAAATTAAAATAAATAGGTTTTCTGAAACATTAGGAAAGGTCAAAATACACCTAAAATTTTTCTAACCTGTACACATTACTATCAACTGTTAATCAAGAAAAGTTGAGAAGCATAAGTTTTGATGTGGGAAACATAAAATAAATGTAATTTATAAACCCATTAGTTGGAGTTTCCTGAAAATCATGAGTGGAGATATCAACCAGGAATATTGTATCTCATAGAAATGTAGATATGCATGGGTTTCATCAATGCGACAGTGGTTTGATAACTGTATATTGGAATGACTGGTGCCATTTATTAGAATGGTATCAAATAGGATGGGTAGAGTGATGAAAGAAAAATAAAAATAGAAGAAAAATGGAAGTACATTAGGTATAAGACAGTGCAGTAAATGGGATAGATAAAATGTAGTCCATATACTTGAGGAAACAATGTGAAAGAAGATGCCATTGAAACCTTCGAAGATACGAGTGAAGATAGGAGCAATAGACAGTGTTAATGCCTTGAGAATGTGAAATTGGCCTATACTGAATCGCTCACTGATAACGTTTCCTCTGACAAGTTTAACCAAATGATGAAGACATATGATGGAAAATTGCGGTAGATGAAAAATAATGAAGTAGATGATCTGGAAAGACAACATCCGATTTACAATAGGAAATATTTGAGAACAATTTTCAGCTGTTTAGAAAATAAATTTAAGCCTGTCATTTAAAATAAAATGTTCTGAATAAGTTCAATGAACTTCAAGACAACACAGAGAAGAAATTCGGAAGCCTATCAGAGACATTTAACAAATAAATTGAGATAATAATTAAAAAATCAAGCAGAAATTCTGGAGGTTAATAATTAAAGTGACAAACTGAGAAATACATCGGAGTCTCTCAATAGCAGAATTGCCCGAGCAGAAGTAAGAATTAGCAAGCTTGAAGACAACATATTTGAAAATACACAATCAGAAAAGAAAAAAGGATAAAAGGATAAAAAAAATGAAACCACACCAAGATGCCACACCAAATCAGTGTGGGAAAAATATTTTTTTCAACAGGTAGTAGAGGCACAAGTGGGTAAGCATCTCACTAACAATAAATATAAATCTATATCTCACGCTATACAACAGGAACACTTACAAATGAATCAAACGTTTTAATGAAAAATGAAAACGTGAAAGAGCTGGACAAAATATGGTAGAGTTTTGTTTGAGGTTTTTTTTTATGTTTGAATCCTTTTCTGTCTCAAGATATTGAAAGTTTGCTATTTTGCTGGAAATAGAAAATACAAATTAAGAAGAAATCAGAAATTAGAAAAAAATATTTCTGGCATATAGACAAATACCAAAAAGACAAAATAGAAATTAAAAAGCTGGAAGGTACTTATCACTAATATCAAATCATATTTCTTCTTTTTAAGAAGGCTTTTGATATTAATACCAAAAAAGACTTAAAATAAATTGAAAAGATTGAAAAATTCATACAGCCAAAACCAACCCAACAAATTTTAATAAAGCACATTAAAAATACAAATTCATTTACAATAACAAAATATTCAAATACAATGCCCTGTAAATACTACCGAAAGCTTAAATCCATTTTAGGTTGGTAAGGTCTGGCATACCCAGCGCTCTACCTGCAATTACTGGTGTATACATAACAAAACCCCAGTTATGCTGTATCCCCCAGTAAGAGGATAACTTAGGATATTTACTAAAATTACAAATGCATACTTTTACTTTTCTATAAGAAGTATAATGTTGCAAAGAACATTAATCAAATCCTAATGATAAGAACAAGGTAGATAACTCTCTTTCCTGTGTCTCTGCGCTGGCGGCACAGCCCCCTTTCTGTTACTGGGACACTACAGGACAGCCCTGCTAAAGGATTATACATGAGGTTTATATGGGATATTCTTAATAGTTTGAATATTTTCTCTCCGATATTCATAAAACTAACTCTCTCACCTTCTTCAGGTTTTTGTTCACATGTCACTTTATTACTGAAGCATGATCTGAGCATGTAACAGTACATTTTTATTTCTTCAGTTTTGGAGAATAGAAAGAAATGACTTCCATAAGCAAAAAGTCAAGACAAAATGAAGTATCTGAGTACAGTCTATTTAAAATGAACAAGAGAAGTATTTTCAGAACAGTTTGGTTTTCTTAAAGAGAATCTTCACGAAAGTTAATGAAACATTGCGAATTTTCCCTGAATTTATGACTTAAGTCATATTCTACATCATAGTTCAAATTGCTTTTCATTTCTTGACGAAGAGGATGTGCTGTTAAACTCTTTTTCTTCATTGTACTTTGGATTTCTACATTATTGACTTTTCATTTTATTTAAACAGTAAGACATGATAGGCAACGAATTTGCTAGAAAATAATTATATTTTTTTCCCCAAAAGAATGAGTGGCTTTTTTAAATGCCAGAAATGCAGTATTTGTTACAAATGTTGAAATATCTTATTGCTTTTAAAAACAGGAAATCTTATATTACAGGAAGAATAAGACTAGTTTAATGTCTGAAATATTTCCCACCAAATATACCACAGCACACATAATATTTGAAGTACCTTTTTCTCTTTTGTACTGTGGAATCACTGGCAAATTGCATGCTCCGAGGCCATTTAGACCCTACCGGAAAAGCTTTCAATGAGAGTCTGCAACTTCTGAAGCCTATAACTAAAGTTACTTTTTTCCTTTGACCAGCAAATGACCCTTCACACCTAAACACTATTCCCAAGAAGAAGAAAAAGCCAGAAAATTCTTTTGATTGCTCTGTAGCAGCCACATTAAAAGTGAAAGACAACAACAACAAAAAAGAAACCATTTTGGAATGCTTTGTAACTAAACAGAAATTTTATAAGTACGTTTTGGCCACAAAAGGAATACCTTACCTTTTATTTGCTTTTAGTTAATTATAAAGTTACTCTTACACAGAGATGGAAATATTCTGAGAGTAATCAATAATATTTTAAAATTTACTTATTATTTTGAATTGACAAGTTATAACTGTATATATTTGTGAGGTATTTATGATAGAGATATACAATGTAAAATAATTAAATCAAGCTAATTAACATATCCATTACCTCAATTTTTTTTTGTGGTGAGAAATATTTTGTTAAATTTCACTATTAGAAGAAGGATAAAATAATATTTTATTGTGTTTTGTCATAACAGCAATAACACATGGAAGTAATGGTGTTTCTTGGTGAAAAACATAACCAAATTGTATCACTTAGAGCTTCAAGTAACAGAATACCTTTCTGAACAGAATGTTGCATAAGAAAAATCTATTATTTCAAATGAAAAGGTGTCCAAAGGGAAATAAAGGACCAAGTATAATATATTACTTCATGAAGCCCTTTCTTTGTGATTCCTCCATCCTTCCTCTGGCTCTTACTTGGATATTGTATGTCCCAGTCCTCATTCAGATACAAGTTTCCAGATATTAATTCCTAAGCCTAAATTCCATAGAAAGTTTAGGATACAGACATCTCCGTTACGAAGTTCTTAGGAAAAAATAAATGTTTGTTGTGCTGAAATAGTAGAAACCAAAAGCACAAGAGAAAAACTTCCAGTATCCCAGCATGTAGACAAACTCTCCTTTTCTTGGCCAAAATCAAGTCTCAAGTACATTCACGCGCCACCTCCTGGCAAGACAATGAACCTTCTTTAATTGACTGTATCGTGATCTTTTGGCTCCCAAACAGCCCTTTTATTATTATTTTTTATTTATTTATTATTCCAGGGTATTGTGAGGGTACAAACATTCTAGTTACACTTTATGTCTTTACCTCACCCAAATGTGGGTTAAAGGCGTGCCCTTCCCTGCCTTTAGTGCTCCCCATGTCCTTTAGTTGTAGATTTGCCCCCCCATCCCCCTAATCCCTAGAGAGTATTTCTGCTATGTGATCACCCTAGTGTTGATCAGTTAGTACCAATTTGATGGCGTGTGCAAATGGATCCCGTTCTTCTGCTCTTGTGATGCCTCACTTTGGATAATGGGCTTAAGTTTACAATTCACTATTGCAAGAATGTGGAAACAACCCAAGTGCCCGTCAATCCATGAGTGGATTACTAAAATTTGATATATGTTAACAATGGAATATTACTCAATCATAAGAAATGACGACGATCTAGTACCTCTTATACTTTCCTAGACTAAACTTAGGCCCATCATCCAAAGTGAGGCATCCCAAGAGCAGAAGAACGGAATCCATTTGTACTCGCCATCAAATTGGTACTAACTGATCAACACTAGGGTGATCACATGGCAGAAATACTCTCCAGGGATTAGGGGGATGGGGGGCGAATCTACAACTAAAGGACACGGGGAGCA
>CAUYSK010063940.1:0-16510 GCA_963575035.1 Avahi laniger | reverse complement strand
AAGGCTTGGTCAATGGGGTATGAACAAAAGTGGTTCATGCTGCAAAAGGAAGGGGCTTATTACCTCCCTTCTTTCCTTCCCTGGATGGAATGTGAGCAGACAACGGCTAGTGGAGTAAAAAGACAGAAGGAGCCCAGACCTCGGCATCAGGGGTCATACGAGACAGAAATAATTTTGTATAATGTAAACTACTGTTGTCTTATTTTGAGACCCTGTCCCAGTAGCCAAACAAATATCTCAACTAATCCACAATCTAATACCGCATTTTACTGATTCTAAAAATGCACATTTTTCATATTTTAACACCTCTAAAATTGGGGTGCATCATGCCACTGGTACTATCTTAAAATCACCGTTGGCCCTTTGGCTTTTTTAAAAAAATTTTAGAGACAGGGTCTCTCCATGTTATCCAGGCTAGAGTGCAGTGGCTATTCACTGTTGTGATCATAGCTCACTGCAGCCTCCAACACTTCAGCCTCCCAAGGTGCTGGGATTACAGGCATGAGCCACCGGGCCCAGACTAAGTTTCTATTTTTCAACATTTAGGTTATTTCCAGCTTTTCACTTATAAACAGCTCTGTGATGAACATGTTTGTGTATCTTTTTGCACTGAAATTATTTCCTCAGGCTTCACTAATTCAGGCTGCCTTTGAATTTATAAATCTAATAGCCTTGCTTCAGTTCTCACCATCCTTGGACTGCCAACCTCCTCCATCTCTTAATTTTTTTCTCTTGGCTTCTGTGACCCTGTGTGATCCAGGCTCCCCTTCTACCGGACGGTTTCTACTCTACTCCTTTGTGTCCTTAAGGTGGGCAGTCTCCAAGGTTGTCTTCAACTTTTTTTTTTATGTTTCGAGGGTCTCACTCAGCGCCTTGTGTTCCGCTGTCATTGCTCTGCACGATTCTCTGCATCCACCCTTGTCTCTTTGCTAAAGTCCATTCTCACTTTCCCAACTACCTGCTGGGTATCCCCAGTCGGACTTGCTGTTCCCCAAACAGTAATATTCACACTCACCAGTGTGGCTTCATACCCACTCTACCCCCACATCCCTCAATGTCCCTTCCCAAACCCTGCTTTAAAATTCCCAGATTGTTTTAATGGCACCACCATTTCCCAAGTCCATTCCACTTAAGATCGTACAGTTATCACTGGGTCTGTCATCTCCTGGCACCTCAAACGATTTCCGAATTTCATGGAATGTCCCTCTGCAGTGTCTCATCTGTCACCTCCTCCCATTTCTGTTGCTTCACCCTCACCCCTCTCCAGAGGACTGCTGCATTTGTTTTCTAACTGGTCTCTTCTTCTTCCAGTCCTTTTCTTTCTAAGGAGTCTTTGCCATGTCCCTCCCTCGTCCGTGTATAAAAACCTTCAGTCCTCGTTGTCTGTGCTTCTCTTAGAGCCTTCTCTTCCTCTGGCTCCCTCCACGTGCCCTGTGACCAACCGATCTGGACAGGCTCCTGTTGCTTTGTCTTTGGGTCTTTGCTCCTCCTTTCCTCTCTCCCTGGAAGGCCCTTCCCCACCGCAGTGCCCGTCCCAGTGCCAGCTCCTTCCCCAGGCCTTGCCCAATTCCTTCTTACCCCTCAGCCACATGTGATTGCTCTCTGCCCAAACTCTTTGTGCTTTTATATTGTATGTAGAGTGTTCTCCCTTAAAAATAGATATTTATCTCCTTTTCTTCTCTTCTTTTTCTCTGGTGTGGTGTTCTTCAAAGACAGAAATTATACTTTGTTCATCTGTGAATTCTCCCTGGTGCCCATAACCTGTGAAAATTCAGAAGTCTCTGTGTGTCTTCTGCAGTCGTTTGCTGGGTACCACTAACTTCTCATCACAGAGCCGCAGGATTCTTTGAGAATCCTTCCATCAGTGGAGAGTACAGAAGGAGCATGGGCGTTGGGTAGAGAGGCCCGAGTTTGAGTCTCGGTTCTGCCTCCTACTAGCTTGGAAACTCTGGGCGTTATTTCACTTACTTGGGTCTTGTGTCCCTATTTGTAAATAGAAGATAATTAATGCTTAGATTTCACAGTTCTGCAGTGAAGATTAAATAAGATATATTTATTTTTTATTTTTATTTTTTTACAGTCAGGGTCTTGTTCTGTCACCCAGCCAAAGTGCAGTGATGTGATCATAGCTCACTGCAGTCTCGAACTCCTGGGCTCAAGCGATCCTCCTGCCTCA
Organism: Avahi laniger; assembly: GCA_963575035.1. Classification (NCBI taxonomy): domain Eukaryota; kingdom Metazoa; phylum Chordata; class Mammalia; order Primates; family Indriidae; genus Avahi; species Avahi laniger. Next base: position 14,334 of record CAUYSK010063940.1, on the reverse strand, counting down.
GGCTGCCGTGTAGCTGGGACTACAGGCGAACACCACCATGCCTGGCTAATTTTGTTTGTTTGTTTTTTGTAAAGACAGGCTCTCGCTATGTTGCTTAGGCTGGTCTTGAACTCCTAGCCCCAAGTGACCTTCCCACCGTGGCCTCCTAAAGTACTGGGATTACAGATGTGAGCCTGGCCTAAAAACATATGTTTAGTCTAACATCTGTCACCTAGTAGATACTCAATAAATACTTGCCTTTCTTTTTTCTTGCCACTATGTTTCAACAAGAACAGTAAAATCAATCTAAAGAGAAGTAGTAGATTTGTCTTTCTATTTTATCTCCTCTTTTAGGGATCTTACCTTTGTTATCAAAGAATTCTCCCTAATGTGCCTTGGGTGAAGATGTTAGTTGAACTGACTTTTCTATGCAGTGTTCAAGGGCCTGGAGGGACCGGCTCCCAGGGCTTTGGCCTGTGTGCATCCTCCTCTAGCCAACCCTGGATGTTAACAGATCATGAAGCCCTTTGGTAAACACACAATTAAAGTGCTGACGAAGACATCTGAAATGGATTCCACTTGCAGCATTCGGTCCAGTGCTGCTGGCTTGTATTAGGGCTGAAGTGAATGAAATGTTCTGGATTTAGCTGTGTTTTTTGAGAGTTCATGGCAATCTAGTTTCATTTTAACTCTTCAGTCTAATACTAAGTTTTGGCCTGTAATTTTGTTAAAAAAATAGCTTAGGAAAAAGGATAATATTTTAGGTTCATAAGATCTAAACAAGAGCAACTGGGAGAGACAAGTGGTTAGGGCAGATTATTACATAGTTTAAACAAACTCAGCTTCTCAGTTGTGATCTTTAAACAGCGAAACATATTTTCCTTCAATACTCTAATCTTTGTAAGTAATTACAAAGGAAATAATTTCTGTTCCATGTTTAAAATCTTCTGCTTCAGAAAATCTAGCCAACACTACAGCTAACTGGTCTTCACCATCACGTTAACAATCTGCAGCTTCATAGGAAATATCCTTCCTTCCATCGAAGGTCTGTCTTTCTACCTGTTGATTATTGCCTCCACTCTCCTATACCTGTTTCACTCCTGTACATTGTCCATTGTGTCATCCCCTGCTCTGAAGGGGCCTTCCTGTCAGCCTGTAAACACACTTGAGTCTCTCTCGTCTTCTCTGACACCCGAGCTGGACTCCGCACACACCTGTCACCCTTTGTCTCCCTCGCACATCACAGCCAAACTTCTTAACCAGCTGTCTGTGTCCCTTACCTCTCATTTACTCTTCAACCCACTGCAGTCTGGCCTTTGCTCCTGCTTCAGAACCCAAGCTCCTCTTGGTGGGCTGCAGATCCAGGGATCATTTTTCAACCCTCCTGTATCTTATGGGTTGTTCTGGCGGCTGTTTGCACAATTAGCTCCCTTCTCCTGACCCTGAAATGTTCTCTCCAGTGGCTCCTATGACACCCCATGCTCCTGGCTTTCCTGCTAACCCTGTGGCGGCTCCTTCCCAGTGTGTCACATGGACTCTTTCTTGTCTGTTAACACACAGCTTTGCATGTAGGGATCCCTTAAGATGCATCCTCAGCTCTCTGCTGTAGTCTGAATGTTTGTGTCTGCTCAAGTTCACATGTTGAAATTCTAGTCACCAAGGTGATGCTAGTAGGAGGTGAGGCCTTTGGGAGGTGATTCAGTCATGGGGGCAGAACCCTCATAAATGGGATGAGTGCCCTTATGAAAAGGCCCCAGAGAGCTGCCTTGCCCCTTCCGCCACATGGGGACACAGCTAGAAGGTGTCATCTATGAGGAATGGGCCCTTATCAAACACTGAATCTGCTGGTGCCTTGATCTTGGACTTCCCAGCTCCAGAACTGTGAGAAATAAATTTCTGTTGTTTGTAAGCTGCCTGGTCTATGGTATTTTGTTACAGTAGCCTGTATGGACGAAGACATTGCTTTGCTCACTCTGTACTTCTCCTGAAAAGATCTCCTCTACTTCCATGGCTTCAATTACTGCACATATGCGATGACTCCCAAATTTGTGTCTCCAACCCAGTCCTTCCTTCTAACTACCGTTATGTGTCTAACTGCCCACCTGGCCTCTCTAATTCCATGTATCACGGACATCTCAGATTCAACTTGTTTACAACTAGATTCCTGATCTTCCTTTTCTAGCTCTGATTTTTTTCATGATATTTCTAGCTGCAGTAAATGGGAACACCATTCACCCAGTTGTTCAAGCCAGAAACCTGGCTTCCTCTTCCTTCCCCGAATATCCCATCTGATCTCAGTCATTTTTCTACTAGTTGACATTGCAATTAAGCCTTTCTGTCCTTACAGGCTGATCTCCCCCCCGTGAAGCTCTCCTTGAGTTCTGACTCAGCCACTCTGACCTCCCATGTCTTCATCGGGCCTCGCTCCCGGCAGCCCCAGGCCCTGCTCATGCCGTGGCTCTTTCTGACCCTCCTGCTTGGTTAACTTGCTTCAGTTTGAGCTCCACTGTTTGTATGTTCTCCTAGCACCCTGGACTTCTCCTTTCTGGCACCCATCCCGATCGTAATTAGAAAATTATCGTGTTGCTGTTTTGTCCAGTGTCTGTCCTCTCTGCTTAGTGTCGACCCGCGTAGGCAGGGACGAGGTCTCTTTGCTCACTGCTGTGTCCCAGTTCCCACCCTGGGGCCTGGCAAGGAAAAGAAAAGATGGTTGTTTCCCTGCTTGGATAAAATGCCCAGGCAGGAGGATGCCCTCATCGCCCTCCGCGCTTCCTCAGGATCTCCCGTGTTGTCTCCAGCGGTGATCTGTCGTGCCTGAACGTCTGCGCTGTTTCTCACTGTGCCTCCCTTTGCTCGCAGGAAATAGAGGAAGGACTGCTTTTTAGCTTTCTGTTTCTCTTTAGCCTTCATTCCTAAAGCTTGTTTCTAGCCTTTTCGTATGTTCATTGTCCTTTCTGAACCTTCTCTTGGGCCATGAGAAAACAAAAGTTTATTCCGATTTGGGGTCATGACCTGACATTGACTGAAATCAGTGGTGTTAAGTCACATTGCCAAGTGACTCGGCATTTAAAATATTTTAAGATATACTGTTTTCTAATTATCGGAGTGATTTTATTGTTTAGAAAAACTTTTGAGAATATAGTCAATGGTCAAGAAGAGAAGAAATGACAGATATTCTGTTTTTTTTTATTTTTAATTTTTTAAATTAATTAATTTTTTTTTTTTTTTTTTTATACAGCGTCTTGCTCTGTTGCCCGGGCTAGAGTGCCATAGCGTCAGCCTAGCTCACAGCAACCTCAAACTCCTGGGCTCAGGAGATCCTCCTGCCTCAGCCTCCCGAGTAGCTGGGACTACAGACACGCGCCACCATGCCCGGCTGATTTTTTCTATATATTTTTAGTTTTCCAGTTAATTTCTTTCTATTTTTAGTAGAGACGGGGTCTTGCTCTTTTTCAGGCTGGTCTCGAACTCCTGACCTCAAATGACTCTCCTGCCCCGGCCTCCCAGAGTGCTAGGATTACAGGCGTGAGCCACCACGCCTGGCCTATTTTTAAATTTTTTAAGTTTGTATTTTTTTGTGCATGATGGTTTGAAGGAAAGATATTCTGCTCAGATTTTTCTATCCTAAAACAGGGTCCTGTCTACGGCCATGCCGCCCTGAATGCGCCCGATCCCATCTAAAATAGGGTCCTGCTGTTTGTAGGATTTTCGTCCCACTTTTTTCACTTTACCTCACATTAATATTTTGTTAAAAGCCCTAAAAAATGGAAGTAAAGGCTAATTGGGCCCAGGTTTGGGCAGACCCCAAGTGCAAATAAACCTGGTCAGTGGCTTCTAGCAGGTCCTGCTCCCTCTAGAAAGAGAGTGGGGAAGAGTAACAGGCGGCCGGGACCCTGAACTGCGGAGCTTCCTTCCTGCCTCACAGATGTCGGCCCTGTGCAGCCAGGGCCTGGCAGTGACTAACCACCTGGTACTCCGCCTCTGTTGACACCCTCCATGTACTGCGTCTCCAGCATACTGCTCTCTGTTCTGGTATGTTCCTTAAGCCAGTCTTCCTAGGTTTGATTGCACTGAATGTTCATGGATCCTCTTGTACCAGACAAATTGTCTATATATTTGTTGGTGTTTGTTCTTATCAGTTTTCATTTTACCCTTTTAAATCGCAAGGCAAGAGGCCTGTTTCGCCTCATACAGTGCTTAGCATGGACTCTGAGAATTTGGTGCCCAGTCAACATGGTTACTTCTTAAAAAAAAAATCTTTAAAAAATGTTCTGCCCAAATCACTAGAAGTCCAATTAAAATTGTCCTTGGCCGGGTGCCATGGTTCACACTGTAATCCCAGTGTTTTGAAAGACCAAGGCAGGAGGATCACTTGAGGTCAGGGGTTCAAGACCAGCCTGGGCAACATAGTGAGAACCCATCTCTACAAAAAAACATCTCCAGGTGTGGTAGCTCACACCTGTAATCCTAGCATTTTTGGAGTCTAAGGTGGGAGGATCATCTGAGGCCAGGAGTTTGAGACCAGCTTGAGCAACATAATGAGATCCTATCTCTACAAAAATTTAAAAATTAGCCTGGTGCGGTGGTACATACCTGTAGTCCCAGTTACGCCGGAGGCTGAGACAGAAGGCTTGCTTGAGCTCAGGAGTTCAAGGATGCAGTTAGCTATGATTGTGCCACTGCACTACAGCCTAGGTAACAGAACAAGACTCTGTTTCTAAAAAAAATAAAAAAAAAATTGTCCTTTTACTTTATAATTTTATCCATTCATATAGTAAGCATTTATTTAACACCTGTTCTGGGCCAGGCACTGGGTATACATTGGTGAATAAAGCAGGTATAGTTCCTACTCTTCTTGGTCTTCTACACTAGTTTAATACTAGCCTAGTTTAATACTAAGTGTTGTACAGATAATGACACAAATAAATACATAATTTTACCTTGTGATGAGTGTTATGAAGGAAAACGGCAGGGGCCCTGAGAGAATGCAGTGGGAAGAGACCTATGTTAGATGGCGATGGGAATGTCAGGGGAACCTCCCTGAGGATGTATGGAGGCCAAGTCCTGGAGAGGGGCCGCAGGCAGGCCAGGAGTGAGGGGACAGGGCCGAAGGTGAGTCATTCATGGGAGAAGGTGAAAAGAAGAGGGAAATGGAAATCATTCATCTCTGTTTTAGTGCCTAAGTAGGAATGTAGCCTTTCCATGTCATGGGCCTTTATTAATTCTTTGGAAAAATTTCCAAAGGATACATTTTGCCCTCCTACAAAAGAATACTTTGATTTGTTTTTTTTAGCAGGTCTTTCTGAACCTGCTGTCTTATCCTGTCTTTATTTATGTTTTCTGCTGATGTTTCTGTCAGGCAGCTGGGAAAGGTAGTAGCAAGTCAGGCTTTTGACACACGTGTGTTTGTTCAACAAATGAATTAAGCTTTGTCTTGGTTGCAAATGTTGTGTTGGACTCTGAGTCCCATACGAGATCTTTTTTTTTTTTTTGAGACAATCTGTCACCCAGGCTAGAGTATAGTGATGTCACCATAGCTCACAGCAACCTCAAGCTCTTGGGCTCAAGTGATCCTCCTGCCTCAGCCTCCTGAGTAGTTGGGACTATGGGCTCTCGACACCATGCCTGGCTAATTTTTCTATTTTTAGTGGAGTTGGGGTCTCACTCTTGCTCAGGCTGGTCTTAAACTCCTGACCTCCAGCCTCAGTCTCTCAGAGTGCTAGGATTACAGGCATGAGCCACCACTGTACCCAGCCCCCCACATGAGATCTTGACTGACCCAGGAGTGTTCCACTGAGGGAAAGAGACCCTAAGGGAAGGGTTTGGAAGGACCCTCAGCCACCAACTGCCTCTGGACATCCAGAAATGGAAATCATCTACTTTATGTGCAGTTCTGTATCAAGGAAGGAAGACAGCAACTGAAATTTCCTTTGCACTGTTAGGATTTGTTTCAGAAACACATTTTGTCCCAGTGTGTATAAGAACTTACTTCACTCAACAAATGTTGAGAGCCTTCTGTGTCCGGCACTGTTCATGTGCTGGGGATGTCAGCAGGGAACAGCTTACATGTCAGGGGATGAACACAGATTGTAAACACAAAAACAAGTAAAACACAGAGGATGTCAGAGGGGTTCTCACTGATACCCAGAAGATTAAAGGAGGAAAGGAGGCGATAAGGAGGGTCGCTTGGGAGGTGGACACAGGTGTTGCAATCGTTAAAAATAATGATTAGGAAAGAGCTTACTGAGTGACATTTGAGCACAGACTCGGAGACAGTGATCTGTGTGGGTTCCTGGGGACAGAGCGTTCCAGGCAGAGGGAACAGCAAGTGCTAAGGCCTTCCAGGAACATGCCTGGGGTGTTTTCCCGAGGTGGCTTGGAGTACACAGGCATAGGAGAGGAGATGCAGAGAAAAGGGGAAGCCCAAGCACGTGGGGTCCCATGGCTGCTGCAAGTGCCGCAACCTTTCCTCTGGTTAAAGGGGTTGGTGCTGGAGGCTTTCGAGCAGAGTGCCGAAAACTGGCTGTCGGGCAAGGGTGGAAGGAGGCTGTGGGTGAAGTGGTGGTGGCGTGGATCCAGGCGGGGCTGGTGGGAAGAGGTCAGATTCGGGATATATTTTGTAGGTAGAGCTGATGGACTGGATGTTGGCTGTGGGGGAAAGAGAAAGACCGGAAGAAGGACAGGTTAAGACGTGTTAAATTTAGGTCTGTATTAGACATGAGGGTGCACATGTCAGGACGGCAGCTGCTCTGTGAGCTGGAGTCGGGGGAGAGACCTGGGTGGGAAGGGCGTCTTTGTGAGCCATCTGTGGTACGTGTAGAATTTACGCTGCGAGACTGTAGAGTGACTATATGTTGGCTGGCAACTCCGGTGCCAGGGGTTGGGGACACAAGAGGAACTGGTGAAGGAGACAGGATGGGTGGCCAGCGGGGTGGGTGGAAACCAGGACTGACGACAAGTTGCTGTCTGGATCCCCATGCAGGTGTGACAACGTGCGTGTGTTTAAGCTGGGCCTCTTCTCGGGCCTCTGGTGGACCCTCGCCCTCTTCTGCTGGATCAGTGACCGAGCCTTCTGCGAGCTGTTGTCGTCCTTCCACTTCCCCTACCTGCACTGTGCGTGGTAAGCCCCTGCCAACCGGGAGCTGGCTGGGCGACAGGCATCCGCACTTGCCGTTGGGCTCTGTCCTCCCTGCACGGTGCACAGGTGTGCTCAGGGGACAGCGAGGCGTCCTGGCGTGCCTCTGTCCTCACGCAGACTGTCAGATGTTCAGAAGTGCACACTGTAAAAAGCTGAACTGGCTCCAGGGAGCAGGCTTAGCCAGAACAAAAGGCCTAACTGTCACGCTTCGGGTCTGCAATCTCTTACCTCCAGCTCCATTATTAAAGCACAGAGGTGCTTGAAAGCTGAATCCGTAACCTGAGCTCCAGCTAGATCTGAGGGTGGGGCCTGAGTGAAAGCAGGGGCCTCACAGGTCATTTGGGGACAGTCTTCCCCAAATGTGTCCCCCAAAGTCTCCCTTTTCTCAGGTGGAGACAGAGAGCCAGAGAACTAAACTGAATCGTTCAACATCACCCATTTGTTTATATAAAAACAACCTTGGAGTTTAATAATAGCAAATTGGAGCATCTATACTTTGGAATGCTCAGGACACACTGTTAAGTTAAAAAAAAAAAAGCAGATTACAAAACCACATGCAGAATCCTACACTCAGAAAGCTGAGGAGGAGATCGGAGCGGCTTTCCTCCTAAGAACTGCTTTAGCTCCTATCTCGGGGTGATCTTTCCTTTTCTGTCTTCCAGGACTTCTGACTGCAAAAGCTAATAAGGAGCAGGAGAAATCTGCTGTGTCCTGTTCCTGCTAGATTGAGAGCATCCAGGGAGGAATTCTAGGAGAGTTTTTTTTTTTTTTTTTGGATACAGGGTCTTGATCTGTCACCTGGGCTAGAGTGCAGTGGCATCGTCATAGCTCTCAGCAACCTCAAACTCCTGGGTTCAAGCAGTTCTCCTGCCTCAGTCTCCCGAGAAGCTGGGACTACAAGTGTGTGCTAGAAAAACCCATTCTAGTTTTTTTAGTAGAATTAGAAAAACTTTGTTAGATCCAGATTCAGAAAAAGGTTGACTTCTATCTGGAAATGGCCTAAAGATACAAAATTTGAAAAGATTTGCTTACATTCCCTTCTGCATATGAACTTGTATATATTTACCATGAGACCCTTCCTATTCTAAATTTAAGGTTTGGGAATTTCAATAAGTGTTTGCAAAAGACAAAACAAAGTAAAATAGCACAAGTTGGGGTTTTCAGTCTTAGGATCCATTGCCTGAAATTTCTTGGGTTCGACCTCAACTCACAGTAGTGAAGTTATATACTTTCTATATTTGTTGAGTCTATTGAGTTATATTTTCCAGATAATAAAATGCACACATTTTAAGTGTACATTTTTGAGTTTTGATAACTGCATACATCTATGTAAATATGACCTCATTCAATGTGGTCATTTTTATCAATTCAAATCCCCTTGTCACAGTAGTGATTTAAGTAAAATTCAAAATTTAGACTATGTAATAATTTTGGCTCAAACTTTTTTCTGAATTTGGTGTATTTTCTGCTTTGTTTTTAAAAATTGAAGATCTTTTCTCCCAGTTATGAAATGACATATAGGCCGGGTGCAGTGGCTCACTGCTGTGATCCCAGCACTTTGGGAGGCTGAGGCAGGAGGATTGCTTGAAGCCAAGAGTTCAAGATGAACTTGAGCAACATAGCAAGACCCTGTCTCTATAAAAAGATTGGGAAATTAGCCGGATGTGGTGGCACGCTCTTGTAGTCCCAGCTCCTTGGGAGGCTGAGACAGGAGGATCGTTTGAGCCCAGGAGTCTGAAGTTGGAGTAAGCTGTGATGATGCCACTGCCCTCTAGCCCAGGCAACAGAGCGAGACCCTGTCTCAAAAACAAAAAAACAGAAAAAATCCACATATATAAATTTTGTAACAAATTAAACAGTATAGAAGTATAGAAAGAGTGGCTCTCATAATTCTTAACACAGATAATTGTTAACACTCTACAGTATTTGAAGTATATCCTTCTTGATTTTATATACATATATGTATATATTTTTCTCTCTTTCTGCTTTTTAAAGACAAAAATAACATTCTATACATGATTACATGATGCAAACTGATCCTTTTTTTTAAACCAAATACTAAATCTATACTATTTAGATCTATTAGTATATTGACATCAAGCCTCACCAATGCATATATAGTATTAGATTGTTAAATATGAAATGTCAGATTTCGAATCAAAAGTGTACTTCATCATATCTCAAACAAGAAACAGTACAATTAATCAAAGCATGCACCTAAACTATCAACGCAGTTTTGCCATCTTAATGGTAGCTTGTTTATGCCAGCCGGTGCAGAAGCCTGGAGAGAGAGTGATGATAAAATCACCAAAGATGTTTTCCACAGCTTGTTGAGAATTGAATATTTTCGTTGCAAGAAGTGGTCCAAAGCCTGGAAGAAGAGGTAGCAGTTGGTGGAAGGTCTGGTGAATACGGTGGATGACAGAGAGTTTCCGACTCCAGCCTCTGTAGTTTGAGCAGTGTTGTTTGTGCGACATGCAATCGAGCATTGTCTTGCCAGAGGACTGACCTGTCTCTATTGACCAATCTCGGCTTCTTACTCACAAGCATCCTCATCATTTCATCCAACTTGTTGCAGTAGACATCCACTGTAATTGACTGACCAGGTTTCATGAAGCCGTAGTGGATAATACCAGCGCTGGACCACCAAACAGACACCATTAGCTTTTTGTGATGAATATTCGGTTTTGGACTGTGTTTTAGCACTTCATCTTTATCCAGCCATTGTGCCAAATGCTTGCAATTGTCAAAAAAAATCCATTTGTCATCACACGTAACAATACAGTGTAGAAATGGTTTGCCTTTATGTCTTGACAACAAACAAAGGCAAGAAGCTTTGAGACGATTTTTCTTCTGACACTCGTTCAATTCATGCAGAACCCATCTATCCAGCTTCTTTACCTTGCCGATTTGTTTCAAATGGTCCAATATTGTTGGAATAGGAACGTCAAACCTTGTTGCTAATTGACATGTAGGTTGAGATGGATTCGTTTCCACTACAGCTTTCAGCTCATCATCATCCACTTTGGTCTCAGGTCGCCCACATGGCTCATTTTCAAGATTAAAATCACCAGAACAAAACTTCTCAAACCATGGGTGTACTGTGTGTTCATTAGCCACATCCTTCCCACTTTGTTGATATTTCGAGTTGTCTGCGCTGCATTGGTTCCACGACAGAACTCATACTTGAAAATAACATGAAATTTTAACAAAAATTGCTCTTAAAAAAAATTTGAAAGATAATCACAAGCTACAGTGTGCATTTGAAACACTGAGGCTTTACTTTCGAAATAACAATAAAATAAGGAGTGTCAAAGTGAAACATCAGAGATATCAACCGTCAAACTTAATACTTAAGGAAATTGGACGTTTCATACTTAATAACATTAATACAAAAAAAGGATTTGCCTACTAAACTACAAAAGCCGTTTAATCAGTATAAACTTATTCCTGATGCAGGGCATAAAATATCTACAGCCAGTTGTTAAAGTGAGATGGTGGGATCTAATCAGCTGTGTTCAGTAATTTCCATCTTAGCACCTCTGTTTTAAATCCTGGGGCCTCAGTCTTGGTTGAAACATTTATTTGCACATTTATTCCTATTGTCAAGCAATAATATTTTACAACATTCTAAGATGAGTCCTGAATTGCTCACGATTTATGGTCCTGCTATTGCAGGGGTTGTTGGTTGTCTTCATCCCTTCCTCATTAGAAGAGGCCCCTGGGCTGTAGTTACGGTCGGGGAGGGAGCTTAGCCCATTGGAAGAGCAGGCTGGGCCCAAGGCAGCGAGTCTTGGCTTGTGTCAGTTCTGACCGCTGTCTCCCTTTGCAGGCACATCCTCATCTGCCTGGCGGCCTACCTGGGCTGTGTGTGCTTTGCCTACTTCGATGCCGCCTCAGAGATCCCTGAGCAAGGCCCCGTCATCAAGTTCTGGCCCAGTGAGAAATGGGCCTTCATCGGCGTCCCTTATGTGTCCCTCCTGTGTGCCAACAAGAAATCACCAGTCAAGATCACATGATGGCAAGGTGGTGCTGGCCTCTCTGCTTATTTTCCCTCATGCACTGGGCTTCGTTTGCTAGCAAAGATAGCCAGGGGGGTTCGAAGAGCTGGGGTATGGCCTGTCTTTTAAAAAGTCTATTCCCTTGGGCTCTAACTAGTGTGTCTGTGGACCACCAAGACTCCACTGTGCATGGGGAGAAATGTCTTTCCCTTTCCCAGAGCTGGAGAGTACAGGGCTTAGGGACACTAGGTGTATCTTTCTTAGCCTCACTGCCATATGCAGTGGCGTTTTGGGCTGCATCCTTTGTGGCCGTGGCAGAGCAGTCCCTGGGGGAGCGCAGCCCTGCACAGAGCCTCTCTTCCTGGAGAAAGTTGCCCTGCTGCAGCGCCGACCATTCCCACGCACCCTTGGAGTGGACTCCACTGTTGATAGACCCTCCGATGACAGCACCCCCTGACTCTCTGATAGAAGGTGCTGGAGATTTTCATTTGGGGAGACTGTCCTTAAAGAAAATGAAACAAACGAAACACAAGGCTTGTGGCTAAAAGGCTAATTTTTCACTTGCAACTCTCAACTAACCCAGGTTTTACGTACATTTGTGAATCCTTTTACTACTACCTCTGCTGAGAGATGGAGACTTAACTTCAGATGAGGGTAAAGCTAATGAGTAAAACCCTCTATGCCAAAACCTACACTCCACTGTAAGCCATTCTTGAAGACGAGCACAATTTGTAACTATTGACATCACTTCTGCCTCCCCTCTCCTGCCTCAGCTCAATAGCCTCAAATCCACAGAGAAGAATAGACAGACCGTGCTATGACTTACCAAAGGGCTTCTTACGATTTTGGTGGGAGTTCTGCTTTAACATTTGGAGCAAACATGAAGTTTTTGGAAACTGTTTTCTCATTGGAAGCCTCCAGTATGCTATGCTATTCTGGAAATTATCTTCAAGACTCTCACCTCTCGGTTCTCTAATATTTCCTGAGGGCATTATGCCCCTCACCCTCCCAGGACAGGGAGCTCCCTGTGGCTTCTCAGAGCGCTCGACTGCTCCCTCTTCCCAAGTGCTGGCCGTAAGGACACACTCACTGGCTGGTTTGAGTCGCTGGTGCAGCAGGACAAATCTGTTGCCTTCTGAATTTTTCTTCCCTAATGTGACACTGCCTACAACTAACCTCCTCTGCATTGGGCTGAATGGAAGATTCCAAAACTGTCTCCACGGTGTGAGACGGGAATTATCGACCTCAGGGATACTCATTTTAACTCAGGCATCTCCTGCTTTGTAACATTCCATTCTTGGGCAAAGGCAGGACAGACATGTCCTTCTGGTGTGGACAGGAGTCATGTCATTGTCCTCAGTACCTAAGAGCTGGGAAGTAACGGTTTTTGGCACATCCAGCAACGCTTTACTATGGTTAGAATTTGCACAGGATCCAAGGCAAAAAGCCCAGTAAGCAATGAACTGAGAGTTTAAAAACGAACGACTTTATTCTACTTCTGTCGTTATCAAATTATTTAGCAGCAGAACCTTGTTTGTAGTAAGAAATTCTTATGGAACCCTCATGTGTGAAGTAAATTGTATTTTATTAACTCAAATTTATTTAAGGTTAAATTTATAGCACTTAATATATCAACTGGTGAAAATGCAAATTAACATATTGGTGATTTCCAAGGTAGAAAAATTTGGTGTTGAATCAGTGTACTTGTTGCTTTACTACAGTTTAAAAAGTATTTTAAAAATGACCTTTGAATTAAGTATTTGTGGGACCTCTAATGCACCTCTCTGAGACCTAGGTGGTTCATGGACCAGAACTGCTGTGAAGTCCTTTGGGTTTCAAGTCTAGAAGTTTCTAAAGAGAAAAATCAGACCATTCTCATTTTAGATTGACCTCATCAGGCATGGATTCTGGTCTCATCTATTTTGCAGCATAAAAATGCTCCAAAGTAGGGGCTTTTGTGTATTTGAAGCCCAGCTGTCTTAGTGTAGAAGCACAGATAAGTAGCAGAATGCAGGGAATGATTTTTTGTGTGAGGTTGAATTTGTTTCGAGGGTTCCTCAGTGAAAGGAGCATTGTCCCAACAATCGAGGAAGGGCCATTTCTTCCTGTCAGGGAGCACTTGTTCCCTGGGGGCCTTGGAGACACCCCAACCTCCAAACCCTGGAAATAGGGATAAACTACTGTTGCTGGATGTATTTGAATAGGCCTGGGTGGAAGAAAGTGCCCTGACTCACTGGGCTGTTCCCATCTCTCTTCTGTAAGACACATGACTAAAAGCAGAATACCCTTCTAGAGATTGCTGTAAAGAGCTGAGGGCTGAAAAAGAAATGTGGAATGGGGTATGTTTGAGGAGGACAACATGTAACTCTGCTTTTGAACAGAAATCACTATAGCTTGCCAGCGTGGGATGCAAAAGTCAAGAGAGTAGAAATATACCAATATTTTTTATTTTTTTATTATTTATTTTTACTTCTGCAAGGACTTGGAACCAATCTTATTTTGAGTCGGGTTTATGGCATCATTCATATTTATATAAAAGCACTACATGCTCTTTAAAGGAAATTGGGAAACTATAAAAAGCTGAAGAAGAAGAAGAAAAGAGTAGCCCACATTTCTTTTGCCCAAGTAAAACCACTGTTGGTATTTTGGTTTATTTCTTTATTTCTGTCTCATTTTTTTCCCCTGTTATGGTTATAAATAATGTCTTTTAGAGTCGACAGTTTATTCTGTAGCTTATATGGAATATAAATACCAATTGTGTATTTTTTTCATGAGGAGCAAGTTTGGAATGCACTAGATGTAGCTGTATCCTTGAATACTCACCACTGGATTCTCAGAATTACTACTGAATCTTCTTTTGAGTCAAGCCTGAAATGAATGGGCCCTAGGAAATAATGAACTGAGTTCTACTTTTTTTTTTTTTTGAGACAGAGTCTCACTCTCTTGCCTGGGGCGAGTGCCGTGGCGTCAGCCTAGCTCACAGCAACCTCAAACTCCTGGTCTCAAGCAATCCTACTGTCTCAGCCTCCCGAGTAGCTGGGACTACAGGCATAAGCCACCATGCCCGGCTAATTTTTTCTATATATATTTTTAGCTGTCCAATTAATTTCTTTCTATTTTTGGTAGAGACGGGGTCTCACTCTTGCTCAGGCTGGTCTCGAACTCCTGAGCTCAGAATGATCCACCCGCCTCGGCCTCCCAGAGAGCTAGGATTAC
>CAUYSK010063939.1:0-21670 GCA_963575035.1 Avahi laniger | reverse complement strand
TATAGAAAAAATTAGCCGGGCATGGTGGCACATGCCTGTAGTCCCAGCTACTTGGGAGGCTGAGACAGTAGGATTGCTTGAGTCCAGGAGTTTGAGGTTGCTGTGAGCTAGGCTGACGCCACGGCACTCGCTCCAGGCAAGTTTGTGATAATCTTTATAAAAAAAAAAAAAAAAAAAAAAAAACCCCAAAGTAAAGTAAAGTTGATTAACAGACAAGCCCAACCCACAACCAGTTTTTCATTGCCTTATTTTTAACAAATAACAAATAACTAAGAAATTCTAAACATTATTTAAAGGCTTCAAAATTAAAGAGAGGCCAAGAAAGATAAACAGGAAAAGAAGTCCACACAGAAAGTGGAAGTAATTCAAGGAATAGGATGGAATAAAAAAAGGAAGACAGTCCACTTGTTGTATATGCTCATAGCTAGTTATGCCAGTTAATAACTTAATGCTTTTCAGTTCCAAACTCACCCTTTTTTTTCCTGCTTGTGATATTGGAAATGGACTCAACATTTGGGCTTTGCTGGCTGGCACCACACAGGTTCTGCCAATAGAGGGCACTGGAAGAAAAAACTGCAAAGTTAGACACTGCAAGGTCATAAGGAGAAGAGGTGTTTTTTATGTTATTTTATTTTAAACCACTTTATTGAAGAGTAATTAATATACAAAAAGATGTACATATATAATGTATACAACTCAATGAGTCTGGGAATAAGTATACATCCATGAAATCATCATCACCATCAAGACCATAAGTATATCCATCAACTCCCAAAATTTCCTCCGCCCCACACCTTTTGTGGTAAGAACACATAATATAAGATCTATCCTCTTAGCAAATTTTAAGTATATAGTACAGTATTGTTAGTTATAGGCACTGTGCTGTGCAGTAGATCTCCAGAAGTTATTTATCCTACATAACTAAGGCTTTGTATTCTTTAATCATCACCCCCCCATTTCACCCTCCCTCCATCACCCTGGCAACTACCATTCTATCTCTGCTTCTATAAGTTTGACTATTTGAGATTCCACACATAAGTGAGATTATACATTTTTGTCTTTCTGTATCTGCCTTATTTCATTTAGCATAATACCCTCCAGGTCTATCCATATTGTCACAAATGGCAAGATATCTTTCTTTTTTAAGATTGAGTAATATTCCATTGTGTATGCATATATACACCACATTTTCTTTATCCATTTCATCTGTCAATGGATATTTATGTTAACAACAAAGCCCTGAACAACCAATAGGTCAAAAAATAAATCAAAACAAAAGTAAAAAAATATCTTGAGACAAATGAAAATGAAAACACAACATACCAAAATATATGGGATATAGCAAAAAGCAGTTCTAAGAAGGAAGTTTATAGGGATAAATGCCTACATTAAAAAGAAGAAGAGATCTCAAATAAACAGCCTAACTTTTATACCTCAAGGAACTAGAAAAATAACAAACTAAGCCCAAACTTAATTGAAGAAAGGAAATAATAAAGATTAGAGAAGAAATAAATGAAATAGCCACTGGAAAAACAATAGAAAAGACCAACAAAACTGAAAGTCATTTATCTTTTGAAAAAGTAAACAAAATTGACAAACCTTTCACTAGACTAATCAAGAAAAAAAGAGAGAAGATTAAATAAATAAAATTATAAATGAAAGAGGAAACATTAAAACTGATACTACAGAAATACAAGAGACTACCATAAATAATTATATGTCAAAAAATTGGATAACCTAGAAAAAATGGATAAATTCCTAGAGGCATACAGCCTACTAAGACTGAATCATGAAGAAATAAAAAATCCGAATGGACCAATGAATGGGGAAATTGAAGCAGTAAGAAAAACCTCCCAAAAAGAAAAGCCCAGGACTAGATGACTTCACTGGAATTACTATAATGCCAATCCTTCTCAAACTCTTCCAAAAAATTAAAGCTGAGGGAACACCTCCAAATCATTTTTCAGTATTAAAATGGCCCTGATATCAAGGCCAAATAAGGAGATTACGAGAGAAGAAAATTACAAGCCAACATGCCTGATAAACATAGATGCAAAAATCCTCAACAAAATAACAGCAATCTGAATTCAACAGCACATCAAAAGGATCATACACTATGATCAAGAGATGGTTTTTGTTCTGGTGTTCTTTTCCTCTTAAGCATGCAAAGTTCCCTCCAGTGTTTACAATAGCAGCTATATGTTCCTGTGGCAACCACGCCCACTTAGAGGTCTGAATCTCAGCCTCTGGGCCTCCTAAGGAGTTTCCAAATTCCTTCCTTATTCACTTTTTCCTTAATCCTAGGAGAAGGAGCTGCTTACATTAAAGTTCTTTTTTAGTAGTTAGCACATCTTTTACTTAGTTTATAATTCACTTAGTTGACAATTATTTTCCCTATCCGAATTAGTGGTGTGATAATTTTTGTCCTCTGACTGGACTCTGACTAACATAATAGTCAATGAGATATTGAGTCTTTAAATTTCTATCAAAGTAAACATTAGAAATCAGATAAAACTCTCAGAAATTACAAATACGATTGCTCAAGTAAAATTTTCAACAGATGGTTAGAATATTAAGAAAATCTCCCAGAAAATAAAAAAATCAGTTAGAGATGGAAAATATGAGAGGTGAGACTGAGATGTAGAAGGGGGTGGGGGGAGTGAAGGGAAGTGTAAGCTTGCCAGTACCTTCATCTTGCAATATGAGGTGTCAAGAGATAGTATATATAATTAATCAAAAATAAAAGGGTAAGTATACTATTGAACATGCAAAGACAATCAAAAGAGGAATTAAATATAATAATAGTAACCATTCTTTAGTACTTTAAAGGTATTGAACCGTTTATCCTCAAAATGATCTCCTGAGGAATGGACTATTATTATTCCCACTTCACAAATGAGGTAAAAGAGGCCCAGAGAGCTTGATTAACTTCTCTGAGATCACACAGCTGGGAAATGGTGCAAGTGGGACTTCAGAGTCCGTGCTCTTATCTATGTCTCTCCGTTGGCAAGAGATGGATAGGGAAGGTGGCAGGCCATGTAGATTAGTTAAATCATTGTCACTCTCAGCAATAGATTGAGATAATATTTTAAAGTGATGAATCAAGAAATAGTGATAAGAGACAGAGAGGTAATCACCAGAAGAAACAAAAAGAGAAACTGCTTAAAGGGGTTTGGTCCCAGGAGCAGGACTATGGGAGGCAGCAGGTTAATCCAAGCCTGGGCATTTTCCCTTGCAGGCCCTTCTCTATTAATAACACACACTTCAATCATAATTATTCTAAACATTTAAAAGACAAAAAATTATAAATTATCTCAGTTAATGAGAGAATAAATGGGGTTATCAAGCTAAATTATACATTAAAATTGTGTTTTTTTTTTTTTACATTTTACATACTAGTTATACAATAAAAGATAATCTCAAATGTGATAACAAGGAAAGTCCCTTCTCACCTGTGGTGGAGACATCAGATCTGAGTCCCTTAGAGAAGAAGGCCTGGTAACTACCCGTAACAGGGGTTGGGGAGCCCCCATTTTCACACTTAGTAAGAGATAGGAAACTGGTTTCTAATCTAGTAAAGAAATGCCATATGAATCATAAGATGAAAATTTAAACATTAGCATCCATAAAAGGCTTTACAACTCCAGAACAGGAATGAGTGTCCAAAATGTGCCTTTTGTTCAACTAGAAGTTCTCCCATCACAGATGAAAGATGAGCTGTCTGGAGGATGGCCTTTAACAACAAGAAATGGCTCTGGATTCTTGTATATATTGCTAGACAGACTCCACAGATATAGGCACAATTCGGTACTATATTAATCTAGAAACTGTATTTTTCAACCCTCATGTCAAATGCATCTCATCAACTATTATAAATTCAAACTAGTAGATTAAACTTCAGTAAATTAAATCGTTTGGATAATAAGCTGGTGCATAGCAAAATGTAATAATAAGGCCTTACACATCATTAACCTGAGGTCTTTTAGGCACGGACAATGATAACACGTTGATATGCTGCCATCTACTGCTCATTGCTGTACAGTCCTAGATTGACCACATGCTGAAATGGATTTCTTTAATTATTGTTGCTAAATGTTTCCCCATAGTCTCTGCAGCAGTTCCTGTTTTTCATGAAGCCTTCTGAGACCCAAATAAAGTCATTTTCTTAATTAAATGGTATTCATATGTAGACAACAAATCTACAGATAGTTTTATACACTAGGGGAAGCTCTGTGAATTCTGATTTAACCCATAGACATAGGTTCATCGAGTTTTCTTAAGATGTCACCCCACAGAAATATATAAGGAAGGCTCAATTATTTCAGTAAGTCATCTGCTAAATTTGAATAATAATCACCATTACTAAGCAATTACTATTACTCATAAAATTTCCTTCAGCATGTATTAAGAGTTGAGAGAGAAGGAATTCCTCTTTACCCACTATGTCAGAAAGATATTCTGAAAAAAAATCTGAAACTCAGCTAGAAATACTAAGTTGCGTTATTGAGCTTACTGGAAGTAAAGGAAACTCTCAGGGGCCCAAAGAGAAGAGAATACTGAAACAGAAATCAAGGGCTGAAGGCATTTCTACTCTGAGAGCACTTACTGATACCAAGAATGTAGTCATAGAATGTAATGGCCTTCCAAAACATAGGACATGAGGCCTTGTTCAGTGTGGGAACTGAGATGTTTGTGTAAGAGTGGAACCCTCAAAAGACTATACCAGCAAAGGGAAACAAGGAAATTTGTTTGTCATGGCTAAAGTTTAGGTGGAGGAAAAAAAATCTCCCCTCTGAATTATAAACATAGTCTTTCTTATATGAGATTTGGGTTCAAATCTATATTAACCTGATAGGTTGCATATCAGATATAAGAAAAAGAGAAAGTTCAAGGATTACTCCAAGGAGTTTGGTGTTTGGCTTGAGTAAATGGAAAAACACAGTTGCCATTACATGAGATGGAGAAAGCTTCCAGTGGGGTTTGTTGGAGGAGGCAGAACATAAGGAGTTCAGCGTTAGAAAAGTTAAGTTTGAGATGCATATTAGATAACTAAGTGGAGACATCTAGTATGCAATTAGATTAATGCATCGGAAGTTCAGGGGAGAAGAATGGATGGGACAGATATACTTGGTAGTAGTCCGTATGAAAATGGGATTACAGAACTGGAAGAAATCATCAAGTGAATAAGTGTAGATAGAGAAGTCCAGGAACTTGCCTCAGGGACACTCCAGTATCAAGAGGTAGAAGGGATAAATATAATCTAGCAAAGGAACCTCAGAAGGAGGAGAAGTAGGAAAATGTGCAATCACTAGATAATAAGTGAATATATACAAAATAGCACCAAAAATATATAAAATACTGAGGAATACATTTAATAATATGAGAGACTTATAGGAAAGCTCTCTTATTTTAAAAAACCTTCCATGTCACCTTTTAGCATTTTTATATATATTGCTAAAGAAACTTTGGAATAGAAATGGCATAGTAAGAAGCTATTAAAATGAATGGGGTAGATGTATGTTACTGACATAAAAATTCTTCAAGGATAATAATAAATGATAAAAGACAAATATAAGATGACAGGACAAAATCTATAGTATGAAGTTCTTTATAATTTAGTATATTTAGTATATGTATGAAAGATAGTCTGGAAGAATGTATAAATGACTATCATCAGGGATTAACATATGAATGATCTTTAATTTCTACATTATAAACATCTGGATGATTGTTTGAATTTTTACCATGAGCACATATGAACATTATTAACAAAGTTAGAATTTTTAATAAAATTTATATGGCATATATATAATAGTCCCCCTTTAACTCAGGATATGTTCCAAGACCCCCAAGGGATGCCTAAAATTGTGTATAGCACTGAACCCTATATATACTATTTTTATTCCTCTCTCTCTCTCTCTCTATATATATATATATATCTATGATAAAGTTTAATTTATAAATTAGACACAGTAAGAGATTAACAATCATAACTAAAAATGAAACAGACTAAAAAGAAATTGGTCAAAAAGTTAATTGAAATTCTCTTTGGGTAGTAGTATGGAGTACTTTTTCCTTTTTCTCATGGTTGTAAATATTTCAAATTCTCTATAATAGATCTATTCTCACTTTTATTTTTCCTGTTTATAAAAATTTCCAAACACACAAATAAAAATAATAATAAAATACCAGGTACCTATTATATATCTACAATAATCACCAAAATTTAGAGATACATGTGTTATCTTTCCCCACCTTTTTTTTTAATCTGGAGTATTTTAAAGTACATTTCAGACACCTTGTCAGTCTAATCTATGCACATAAGTCATATTTTTACATATCCACAATACCATTATTTTACCTAAGGAAATTAATAAAAATTCCTTAATATTATCTGATACTTCACTCATAATGAAAAATCTCTGCTTACCTAAAACATGTCTTTATACAGTTGGTTGTTTGAATCAGAATGCAAGCAAGGCCCACTCATTGCATCAGTTTTGGCTCCAGAACCATACTCCAGTAGTAGTGAGTGCTAATGGGCTGAGTTGTGTCCCATCCCCAAATTCATATGTTGAATTTCTAACTCCTAGTATCTCAGAATGTGACTGTATTTGAAGACAGGGTCTCAAATAGGTAAATAGGTTAAAATGAGATCTTTAGTGTGGGCCAATATGACTGTGTCCTTATAAGAAGAAACTAAGACACCGGTACAGAGGGAAGACCATGAAAAACATAGGGCGAAGACAGCCATATACAAGCCAAAGAGGGAGGCCATAGAAGAAACCAACCCTACAGACACCTTCATCTCAGACTTTTAGCCTCCAGATTTGTAAGAAAATAAATTTCTGCTCTTTAAGCCACCCAGTCTGTGGTACTTTATTATGGCAGCTCTAGCAAACTAATCTGTTCTGCTTGGTTAATGCACATCCTGTACAGGGAATTAAATATTTTGTGTATCAATCACAGTTATGTATTATTCAATGAATACACTATTCATTATTTGTTAAATGTTCTGAATAGATCTATTTTATTTCTGAACAGTTCAATTTTTATATAATTTTTTGATGGATGGTCAGCCAACTTTTATTATTATTACTGCACTACCACTCTTAATTGCTTGCCTGCCTAGGACAATAGGGTGACCTTAGTCTTTCACTCTTGGGTAATGAGGGCTAAAACAGCATATGTGGTTTCTCCAGTTTGAATATGGCTCATTAATATAGTATATATCCAACTGCCTACTGGATACGGCCCACTGAAACTAAACATCTTTTCCTCCATACCTGCTCATTCTGACTTTCCATTGTTAATTGATTAGGCATTCTCCACTCACTTACCTGAACCAGAAACCTCAGTACCTTTAAAACATTTTTTATAATTTTAAAATAATTATAAATTTACAGAAAAATTGCAAGAACACTATAAAGAACTTGTGTCTTTGCCAAAATTCCCCAACTGCTGACATACTACATTTGCTTTATCATTTTCTCTATATATATATTATTTATATTTATTTTTATTATTTATACATAGTTTTTTATGAACCACTTGAATTGGTTGCAGAAATGAAGCCTCATTATTTTTAAATACTTCAGTGTGTATTTTCTCAAAACAAAGGTATGTTACTAGAGTATAGTCATCAAAATCAGGAAATTAAGATTGTTAAAATACTATTAACCCAGAGACCTCATATAAATTTTGTCAATTGTGTCAGTATCTTTATAGAAAAAGGATCCAATTCCAAACCACGTGTTCCATTTAGTTGTCATGTCTCTTAATTCTCTTTCAATCTCAAAAAGTTCTTGTTTGTTTGTCTTTCATGACCTTGACACTTGAATTGTGCCCCTCAATTTGGAGGTGTCTGATCTTTCCTCATAATTAGATTTGGGTTATGCATTTTGGGCAGGAATATGACAGAAGTATGTTCTAAGCACCTTTTATCAAGTGGCACTCGATGTTGATTTGTATCTCTTGATTGGCGATGGCAAATTTTGATCAGCAGTGCCAGATTTTTACACTGTCAAATTTCTAACTTTTTCCCTTTGTAATTAGTAACTATATGGTGGGCAGATATTTTGAGACTGTGTAAATATTATGTGTCTCTTAAAACTCTCATCCTCTACTTTTAGCATACATTGATGATTCTTGCCTGAATCAGTGTTTACTGATTGCCAAATGGTGATGTTTCTAGCTATAACATTCCTTCTACATTCATTACTTGGCATTTTAATGAAAGAAAAAGCTTTTCTTTATCATCATTTTTCAAAAAATCCATTTATTTCAGTATAGACTCAAGTATTTCTATTATAATTAGTGGATTATAATCTATTAATATTATTGGTGCTCAGATTGACCCAGATGTGACCCATGGGGGCTTCTTCAAGCTGGCTTCTGTGCCCCTTTGATATGTTTCTTTATTCTGGGAGAACTTCCTTAATTTCTAGTGCAACAAGATTTTCCAGGCTCATACTGTACTTCCCCTGCTCCTACTCTGGAATCAACCATTTCTCTAATGGGCCATAATTTCTTTTAGTGGAGAATGGTGGTTAGAAACCAAGATCTAGGTACTATGTGCTCATTGCTTCTAGCTTACCATTGCTTCTAGACCCTGTTAACAGGTAGAACTAGGGAAAAAAATAATAAGTAGACAGATAGGGATACACAGACACAACACACTTTCAGCTACATTTATTTCTATACATGCTTGAGTAGCTATTGAAAAGTATGAGTTCACATTGACTTACTCAATTCTAATCCAGCACTACCACAAAGGATATGGTGGAATTCCTCCTTTCCCAATTTGTAACTCGCTTCACTTTAGTAAGAAACCTGGCTCCCATTGGCCTCAATATATTTCCTTACTCCCTTTCATGTTTACCACTGTAAACTTAAAATAAAATCCTAAGCCCCTAAAGTGACTGAATGGACCCCCTCTTGGCCAAGGGGACCCCAAAGAAACCTGAAAAACTAAGTTTCCAGACAGGACAAGACAAAAGGTCAGATACACTTCATTATACTCACTCCGTTTGGTGGTTTAGATGCAACAACTAACCAGCATTAATGTTAAAATAGAGATCACGGGACTGACAGAACAGACTGTTTGTGGTAATAAGATACCAAATTATAAACAAGACCAAAGGCCATGCCAGGCAAGGGTTAAGACACATCCGCAGACCATCAATTTTGCTTATCAGGTCATTTACCCCAGCATATTGTGGCTTGCTCTGTGATCAGCAGACTTCCTTAACTTAAACATTCCTTGCTGCTAACTCCAAGTTTTTAAAAAGAAGCTCTAAATCCACCTATGATTTATAAGCCCTGCTTCAAGATATCCCACCTTTTCAGGCTGAACCAATGTGTGTGTATCTTCCATGTATTGATTTCTGTCTTTGTCTATAACTCCTGCCTCCCTGAAATATATTTTTAAAAGTCATTAATACATTCTGATTGCCACAGGAACACTTACTGGAGGCTTCCTGGGTTTGTGTTTTCCCCAGGCCATGGTCACTCATATTGGCTCAAAATAAGCCTCTTTAAATATTTCCCACCACCTCCTCTTTTGGTAAGGGGTAGGGGAAGGAGCTGGCATAATTTTTGAATCCTTATCATTCTTCCAACCAATCAATCACTAAGTCTTGATGCTTCTACCTCTTATCATAAAAAATCTTTCAAATTGATCATTTCTCTCCATTCTGACTGTTCTTTGTCATGCCCATACCACCTTTGTCTCTTACATGGCTACAGTAACAGTATCTTAACTGGAATTCCTGGATCTAGATCTGCTTTCCTTCCATCCATTTTCTACATTGCAGCCAGAGTTATCTTTGTGAAATTAAAATTTGTCAGTGTCACCCCATGGTTAAAACCCTTCAGTGTTATATCACTGATCTCACAATTCTGCCTGGGTCTCTTCACACCTTGCTTATCTCTTCTTATTTCCTCCCAAAGCCCCTAGCCTCATTATCTACTTTTTAGTCAGCCCTGTTGAACTTATTTCAGTTCTTGGATTATGCCAAAGCTTACTTTTAGTGAACACAATACTTCACCTTCCTCTATCTAGAAACCCTCCCAACCTGGACAATTCTACACATTATTTAGGTCTTTACTAAAATGTCAATTCTGCTATGAAATATTCCCTGATCCTCCACAGTACCTCTGCAAGCTATTGTAAAGGTTGAAGCAAGAGATGGTAACAGGTGTATATGCCAGCCAGTCTGGGGAATATGTTCTGAAAATAATACCCAGCTAAGAACGAGCAGGGAGAATTATAACCTCTCTTTGTAAATGTGAGTACTTAAATGACAGTTGTGAGGATGGATGAAAAGTACATAAAACCTACAATGCATAACTCCTAGAAAGAGCTCAATATATGTCATCCATTGTTCACTCAACCAATGTTCTTGAAGTGCCAACTATCTCATAGATACAGTGGTAGATGCTGGGGATAGAGAAAATAAATGCCAACAGTGAGAATGAAATATATAGAATGAGTATCCAAAGTCTAATAGGGTACAAAGCAGGAATGTTTGAAGGAGTTAGTCAACCTGCTTAAGATTCAAAGCATGCAGAAGCAGGAGTGTACCAGAAGGAATTTTCAGGAAGAGTGGACAATATGTGCAAGGACTGAGGCATAAAGGGATATGGATTGTTTTGTGTGGTACACATAATTCAGTATTATATAAAATTGAAACAAGGTAATAAGAGATGAAACTAGTCGGGGAGATAAACCATCTTGTGTCCTAAGCAAAGTAGTTACATTTTCTCTTACAGAGCGCTTTTGAATAATTTTCAGCAGGAGAATGGCATTATCAGATTTGCATTTTTAGTGAGGTCATTCTGGTAGCAATGTGGAGAATGGAATTTAGGAGTCAAAACTGGAGTTAGGGGACTGGTAAAGGGTTATTTGGGGAAGTTAAAAAGGAAGAATGGCTATGCTTTGGTGTAAGATGCATGTAGGACTCTACATGTATCATACTAAAACACTGAAGGGATGGTGGCGGCTTAAAGTAAAACAGAAATCTAGAAGGGGAGAAAGTTTAGAGTGGAAAGCTGAACAGCTAGCTCCCAGCTTGTCTCCTCACAGGATTTGGAGAAACACGAGATACGCTTTGTAAGATGTGGTGATGCCAATGAAAACGGAAATGCTGGCCTCCACACATAACTCTCTCTCTCGCTATACAAACGAAGCAACAGGTTTTAGTGCGTGGCTGCAACTGCAAAAAATGGTCTCCGATTTAAGAGTCCAGGAGAAACGCCTCTGGTATTTTTCCATCCCTCGTGACTAGGAGTAAAAGATGGCGCCTGTGGCAGAAATTAGAAAAGTGGGAGGGGGCATTAGGTGTAGAAAAAGATGACGTTTTCACTTTTGTTTTCCACACATCGTGAGATAGCTCTAGGCGAATAGTGGATAATTTCCTTCAGATTTTCTCTGTAGTACAACTCTTCAATCGCCACACTTAACATCATGTTTTATTTTGTGGGCGCAATCGCGTGGGGGTGTCTGACAGTCTGTTTCTTGGCCTCATTCATTTTCTTATTCTTGGCGGGTTCCGCGACAGCCTGCCCACCTCGCTTTGCCCCCTCAGTACCTCCCGGTGCTTGCTACAGTTCTGAAGCACCTAGCGCATTTTCGGGGGTGAAGGTGGGGATGAAGTCAGGCTCTGAGGGGCACCCGCGCACTCGCGGTTCCTTCGCGCTCCAGGTAGAGGAGATTCTTACCCCTTCCAGAGGGGTAAGAGGCGGGAGCCCCTGGAGCGCGCGCCAGGGCCGGCTGAAGGCGCAGTGCACCTCCTCCCCGCGCTGAGGCGCAGGCGGCCCGGCGCCTGGGCGGAGGTCCAGGCTGGGAACGCGGGCCGCGTCGGTTGTCATAGGAACGGCGGCGTAGGCAGGCGCTGACGTCAGCGGGCGGCGCGCGGTCCGCACTGCGGCACCCGCGCGCTCTCAGAGCCAGAGTCGACGGCTGCTGGGCTGGCAGCGTGGCGGTCTAATTCCTGGCGCGCCCTGTTTGGGGCAAGGAGCTGATTCGCACCGCTCGGGCTGTCGGCTCCAGCGGGACAGACAACTCTGCGAACTTCTCTTTGTGAGTACCTTGTGCGTACGCTGGTGGCGGGAGCCCGGGCCCGGGCGCTCGGCCTGCCTCGGCCCTTTCGGGGGGCGGCGGTGCGGGGGCTGCTCGAGTCCGAGAGAACCGGGCTGCTTTGCGCCACCGCAGCCTGAATGGCCGTGCGCCCGGGGAGCTGGAATAAGATTTTTGAGCTGTCTCCACGTACTTAACCCGCTCTCCTCTGTGGTCTCCATGTCTCCGGAGTGTGGAGCATGGCGCTCTGACAGTGACTTCACTTCAGTCTTTGCCTTTGCAACTCCCGACTCTCGTGTAACAGCTACTAGATCACTGGCGTACTATGTTTATTTCCTTTTAGAGTGTCAACCTGGTGCTGAATCTTGAACCTGTCAAAAAGCTTTCTTAATTACATCTGAGTAAAGATGATCGATGTTTAACATTTATAAGAGTCAAATTATAATAATAGGGTCGTTTAGATATGCGTAAAAATTGAGAAAAATTGTAGACTATTTAGGAATCCTTATAAATGGTTGCGTTGCATTGCGGCATTACTGTGAAAACATCTGTGAAAATATGGCTTTTCTTTATTTTGAGAAAGAGATGCTAACAGTTTTTTCACCTGTTGCGTTAACGATGTTGTTACTGCTTGAGTTTTCAGGAAGATTATTGGTTATGACGACCCTGGGAAAATTTTTGAAAGAATAATTGAAAGAAATTCAAATACCGAAAGTGTTTTTAAACCATATTTATAAACTTGTTTATGAAGAATAATATTTATGAATTTAGAATCTTGTTTATTTATAAAGAATCTTGCTTATTTATTTATAAATCTTGTTCATTTATTAATTGAATTATGTACACGGGGTTTTTGTTTGTCCCTTTTTTTCCCTTGCTATAAAATTCCCTAAAGAAGTGAAATATCCAAACCTCTCAGCTTTTTCTGCCCTTGATCACATATTGGTTGATAATCAAGTGGTCAGGGAAAAATAAAATGAGATGAAATGTAATCCAGTTATTAATAATTTTCCTGCACAGTATCTCTTAGAAGTTCTTGTAAAAGGATTTATGAGGGAGAAGTTTTAAAATAATGATATATATATATAAAAGATTCAGGAATGCCTTTATGTCTGACCTTAATTTTTGCAGATAATGTTACTAATCAAATATTAGTCACTAATTCTATAATGTTTATTGCTGTAGTACACATTAAACTTTAGAGGTGATTATTTCTGTAATGTATTTGCCATGTTACCATTATAATATTAATGTTTATTCAGTTGTTCATTAAACTATTAAATAATAAATGTACATATATAATTTACTTAATCATGTATTTTATTATATAATTACTTATTTTTAATACAGTAATAATTGACATAAAGCAATTTTATTGAGCCACGTGCTGATTTCTTTGCTTTTTGATATTTTCTTTCCTTTGTACAATAAAGTAGATACCATTTTAATTTCCCAGGCAAGAAAAAAACCGAGGCTTAGTGAAGTTAAGTAGCTCGCCCAAGAGCACACATCAGTAAGCTACAGAATAAGAGCTCAAGCCTGAGACTTTGTCTCTAGAACCATTATTACTGCCTTTTTTTTTTTTTTAATAGGTATACATAGATAAAGAGAGCATAGGCCTGGCCCTCCAAAAGCTAGCAGTTTTGTGGAGTTCACATTTTACCATAGTAAAAATTCAGGGTTGAAGTAGAGTGAGGTATGAAGATCAAGGGACTCTGGGAGCATAAAGAAGTACTTACCTGCCCTTCAGGTGAGACTGTTCCCTCTCTGCACCTCTAAGGTACCATTTGCATGGTAATGTCAAAGGACAATGAGGAGTTTGTATAGAATGATAAAGGAGGAAAGGCATTTTTTTGGGAGAGAGGAGTGTACGTGTAATGATACAAATGGTACAGAGGCAAGAGAGTTTGGCACATTTGAGGTCCTGCAGGTAGTTTCACATGGCTGGAGCACGGAATGTGTGTAAGTGTGGCAGTCATCAGTTTTATTCTTAAAAATTTATGCATATTGTGTCCTAATGTGGGAATTAATGTTTATTTTAGACACATGCTTCCATTTTTAAATAAAATTGGCAATTCAGGAATTTCCATGGTTTTGAATAGCTCTGACACAGAATAATGCATACTTAGGTATTTATTCCAGAAAGATGGTACAAATGCTTCTGCTGACCTTCTCTGTTGTAGCAGAATTTTCAGTGGCAGTTACAGAGTTATTCATTACCTGTAAGGGTGCTTCCCACAAACATACTTTACTAATGTAATAGTGTATGCTCTTGGGAAAGTTAGTCCCAAGATCACGTTGAAATGTTCATTAATTCGTTGAAACACTTTAAAATGTTTGTTAACAATACCAAGTTAGATGGTTGCTGCCTTTCAAAATGATTTTTGTTTTTCATTTCAAATATATAAAATATTTTATTCAAATATGATTCAGTTTGCTTCACTTGATTTCAGGACCCTAAGCTGATTCAAATATATTCAAGTCATTTGCATAAGATTGGAGTAAAGGAATATAGCTTTATTAGTATAAACCTAATGAAGTAGTGGAAATACAGTGGCATAATCTTGCATGGAGAATATTGTAATAGTTTTTATTTTGGAGTTCTATATTACAAATAAATCCTCTTTGTTTTAATAGGATCCTGATTGAATCAATGCTTTACATTCTCAATGTTCTCCATAAAGCTGAGATATGCCCACTGGTAAGACTTTTATGCAATTTATGTACAAACTTCATATTTTATACATTTATTTTTGTTTGGTTTATTTTAAGGGGTTCTTTAACAGATTAATGAATAAAGTAGATGTCATTGACCAAATATTACATTTAGAGATATTTATTAGTTTTATATTCAATTTTCTATTTAATGTTGGTGATGAAGGTTAGTATGTATTCAGTGTATGGCAGTTTGGGACTCAACTGGACAAGGTAAATAATGATTGTAACATATGGTTAGTTTTTATTCTTTATCATCAAAATTGGATGTCTTACTCTCCAGCAGGCATTGGAAATCTTTTTCTTAAAAGGCCATCTAGTAAATATTTTAGGCTTGATCTCTGCTACAACTACTCAACTCTGTCAATAAAGCATGAAAGCAGTCATAAATTTCAATAAAACTTTATTTACAAACACAGGTGCCTGCAGGCCATAATTTGCCAACACTTGCTCTGGGGCATTCATTCATTCAGCATTTATTCATTTAAGACATATTTATTGAGTACCTACTCTATGCCATATCTCATGATAGTAGTTATGGATATAGTTATGAACTACAGAGTTTAGTGGGAGAGACAGACAATATTTTTATTTAGATAGATATCAATATAATTGTACAATTTCCACTTGGGTTAAGTGCTGTGAAGGAAAACAACAGCCTGCTATGTGAGAAAAAGGAAAATTTAGGTGAGGTTGTTAGAAAATGTTCCATTTTAGAGGCAACATTTAAACAGCTTAACATCAGCCAAGTGAGGAGTTAGAGGAAGCTTGCTCCAGGTAGAAACAGCTTCACGTGGGAAGGAGCTTGCTCTGATGGAGGAGCTACAAGAAGGGCAGTATGGCTAGAATGTAAGTATCTAGAGGATATTTGTATTGATTTGAAGCTTTAGAGATAGTCAGGTCAGGAAGTGCAAGACCTGCAGGGCATTTGAAGGACTTGTCTTAGGGATCTTAGGAGGGGAATAACATTATCTAATTTATATTTTAAAGGAGAAACGACCATTAATATTATTGAATGCTGATTACAGGCTAGGCAGGTTAGCCATTTTTCATGCAAAATGATCTTTGACATAGGATTATTGTGATTTTACAGATAAGGAAAATGACATTTAGTGATGTTAAGTAACTTGTCTAAAGTCACATAACACATAACTAACAGTGGTAGATGTTATTATGCATCAGAAGTAAAAAGTTAGCAAAGGAGACTTTATTTTTAGCAGTAGTGACCAAAAAGGTAAGAGAGATATAGGTGAGTGTGTTGTCACCAAAGTGAAAAGGAAAAGTATTTTAAGATGGAGAGACTGGTTCTAATGTAGCTAGAGAACTCATACAGGTATTTACAAGACCGTATTCCTTAACGTAACAATAATTCAGGTGTGTGTTATAATAGAGTTGTTTAGAAAATGATGCGTCTTTGTCTTTTGTAGTTGAGAGTGAAGCAAAAGCAAAAACCAAAGTTCGCTTTGAAGAATTGCTTAAGATCCACAATGATCTAATACATGAAAGAAAAAAACTCAAGAAAAAACTTGTCAAATCTAGAGAAAACATCTCAGTGAGTATTGATCACTTGGTAATTTAGTGACATATATCTGCATAAAATTATGGCTTCCATGTTAAAATTCGAAGGAATTTTGGAAATTAAAAACAGTAAATCTATGTCATGGTCAATAACACATGGCAAAATACAGTTTACATTAGAATTTTGGAAATTAAAAATAGTAAATCTATGTCATGGTCAATAACACATGGTAAAATACAGTTTACATTAGAATCAACATCACTCTTGGAGTATTGAGTTCAGTCTTGAGTGCTGTTCTACATGGAGAGCACAGACACTCTGGTAAGAATTAACAGGGATAATGAATAAAGTCAAAATTAGCCACGATACACATTTTTGAAGAAAATCAAAAATTTTAACTCAGAATTGTGAAGAACTTAGGAAGAAATATCTTTCTTCAGATATTCAGTGGCTTGTCTTTATTTAAACTTATTCTATGTGATCCTACCCAGCAGAACCAGGAGAGATCAATAGCCTTGAAGCAATAATTATCCTTTTATGCTTGAGGCACACTTTCAAATGATAGATTTTTGGCAGCACACTTGAAGAGATTGAAAATACAGAACCTAACCTAAAACAGTACTAAACAAATCAGCAACTAACTACAACCTGATTCCCATGGTATCATAAAGAGTCTGAAATAGCATCCACAGTTAATGAACTATTCATTGCACCAATCTCACTACTTCATTTCTACTTTTCACTCCTTAGACCATGATCTCTTGTGTCTTCACACAAAAATATCACTAAGTTCTTACGTGTCCTGGTAAATGGTACATAGTATTTTGTTAGCAGGAGTTTTATGATGATTATACATCCTATGTTTTGCTTGTAGCAAATTTTACCCCTTTATTTTTCATGATTTACCTGTTTCTTCATGTATTTACCTGTTCATTTTACTATTCTATCTGGCAGCCATCAATATAACAGTATATATATTCTGAAGCAAGACAGAAATAAGTAATAATGTTGGCCAGAATTCAGCCACATACATGTAAGGGCTCAGAGTATACCAGTATACTACTGCACACCAATTTAGAACTACTGACAGAATTAGACAGGTTAGATCTCCCATAGTGAATCCTGCCGTAAAATAGAATGTGCTTTTTATGCTGGCACCAGTACGTAATATGGTAGGGAATAGTGGAACATGGAGGATGGAACATTGAATATTGGTAAATGCCCTTTCCTCAGATGGACTGGATTACATTGAACAAAAGCAGAAAGAAACTAGAAACAGTTGTCTGCATAGTCTTTTTATGGACCCCATTGGTCAAGGAAGTTCATATTTTCTCTCATTGTTAGAGAACTGGGGGTTGGTTGTGAGCCATGAACAAAATGCAGTTTAGGCCAAGAATTCTAAATCAGATGGATAACCAGGGAATGATCAAAGGTTTGTCAATTTACGTAAGGTCCAGTTTAGATGTTGAGGGGCACACAGTGTGAAGTGGCTAAGTGTAATTTACCCAGCCTCTCTTAATAAACACCAGGCCTGAAGAGGCTTCTTTTCTTTTGGAAATAAGTATGCTAGGAAAATATATTTAGGAAGAGATTTTCTAGCTCAAAAGGAGGGAATATTTCTGGAGGACTTAGAGGAAAACATAATACTTTTGAAATGATTAACTTTAGGAAGTAGAAGAGGAATACCTGCTTTCATTTCGTAGGTACCTGACTACTTTCTATCTTTCAGTCACTGTTCTAAGCACTTAATATGTATTTACTCATTTAATACAAATAACAAAATTATGAGATTTTATTTCTGTAGATGAGGAAACTAAATCATGGAGGTTGAATAACTTGCCCAAAGTTACATGGTAAGTGATAGAACCAGGATTCAAACACTGGCAGTCTTAACTACAGAATCCACTCTCTTAACCACAACTCAATATTACCTATTTTAATAAAATTTGAAGAGATTGGATCTCTTCGAAACAAGATTAAAAAGGAAGCAGTCTGAAATAAAATTAAAGAAAAATCCACAATAAGAGAATTCATAATAATGGTAGGTTCATCTTATTATGTTCCAATTACAAATCAGGCACTGTAATAACTTTATAAATATTATTTCTAATTCTCATGTTAATCCTGCAGGGTGTTGGGACTCTTATTTTGCACATGAGAAATTTTATAAACAGAGGTTAAGTAGTTTGACTGTGTCATACAGTCAAAAATAGGATAATTGGGATTTGAGACCACAGTCTCTCCAATTTTCAAGTCCATGTTCTTTCTTCAGTTGCTTCCTTAAAACTATATCTCAGACATAAAATAGTAGAATTGGCACCATGGGAAAAATCTAATCAATGATGTTGGAGACAAATTTGAGGCACTTTTTTGTGAGAAGAAATGGCCAAAACCAAAATGAAAGAAATAATAAATAATGAAGACATATAGAGATAAAAATAAGTATTCCTAGAACTGCTAACAGAGTAGAAACAATAAAAGCATGAAGAAGAAATCTTTTTGATATTAAAAAAAGATCCACGAAGAGATGAGTTTGTCTTACATTCTTGGTAAAATTTGTGAGATGAGAATTGTATCTAGAAACGTTTTGTTTTTAAGAGAAAAATAAATTTTACAAACATCTAAAAAGAAAAACATCTAGTGCATTTCAGACTTCTCTCTAAAAACAATAGATCCAAAAGACAATGGAAAAATATAGAGTATTGAGGGAAAAATTGTGACACAAGGATTCTAGTCACTTGTCAGTCATTCCCAAGAGCAATAGTAAACAAATGTGAGTTAGCAGAGAGTATTACCAGTGTTCACTACCTGGGGGAAAAAAACCCCAAACTATTAACATTGAAGGTGTATCAGTTGAAGAAGTAGGACTATTTATGGACATGAATCAAAGTTAAGAATGTAAGAATATAAAATTTATGATGGAGGTGATAAAGAGAAGTTGGTTAAGGGGTACAAAAATACAGTTAGATAAAAGGAATAAATTCTAGTATTATACAATAGGAAAATTATAGTTAATAACTTGTATATTTCAAAATAGCTAGAAGAGATTTGTAATGTTTCCAACACAAGGAAAAGATAAATGGGGTGATGGATATTCTAGTTACCCTAATTTGATAATTATACATTATGCACAGGTATCAGAATATCAATGTGCCTTCAAAACATGTACATCTATTATATATCAATAAAAATTTTTTAAAATGACCTGAAAATACTGTTGGATGAGCCTTGAAATCAGTTAAATATCTAGAACTGTCTCAATTATTATATGTGTCAAAGATAATTCCTGAAGATTTATATTAGATATGTATATATAATAATGTCAGATAGCAGAACCAGTTTGTTTTCAAAGGTTGAGCAAAGCCTCCTGGCTTGCAAAGGAAGAAAAAGTCATATAACTGCTACTTTTACCCCAAGGGATAGTCAAAGTTATTATTTCATCCTAGAGTTTGAAATAAGTAAAACAAGTAATATATAGTATATAAAATAGATTATTATACTTTCTAAGTCATCAAAGGTCAAAAAAAAAAATCAAATGATTTTTTTAAAAGGAAGAAAGTAATGAAAGAAGAAATTTAAATCAGAGCAAACTCAGCTATGACTATAAATGTAAATGGTTTAAGCTTCTTCTTTTAAAAAGCAGGTTCTGAAATAGATTATTAAAATATCAGGTATTCTGCTTGCAAGATTCACACACCAAACAAAATGACATAAAGTTTAAAAATAAAAGTGTGCATAAAATACAATGAGAATTCTAAAAAGAAACTTAAGAGCTGTCTCATTTGTGAATATATATTAAAAAGAAAAAAAGCCCTAAATAAAAATGTAAACAAATTGAAATGAATCATCTTAAAAGAATAATCCATCTAAGCCAAATAGTTTTCACCCCAAGAACTCAATTATAGCTTAATAATTGGATATCAGTCAATATTAATAAGTTAGTACAAGTAAACTGAATAAAAACCTTGTGATCTATAAAATAACAAAAAAAAGGCTATCATATTTTAATTGGAAACAGGACATTAATGGTTTTTTAAAAAACATTTTGGTGTTCATGTATGAAAAATTACGTACCTTCTGAGGCTCTAGGAAAATGCAGATCCACACATAGATATCTCTGAGAGGGGAGGGGAGCCCGTGGATGACCTGTAGATACCTAACCTACAGGTTCTTCCTTTAAAATCAGGACCCATAAAGAGAAGATCTCTTTTCATCATAATTGTTTAATATTCTTGAAGTTTTGGTAAATATAAGGCATGAAACATAAATAATGATATGATAGTTTCTTTTTGATTAATATTTGTCTGTATCTTTTGCATGCCAGGTACTATAATAAATGTTTTCATGTATTAACTCACCTGATTCTCACAGGAATCCTATAAAATCAATATAGATTGGAGAACTGACGCACAGAGGTAAAGAAACTTACCCAGGATAATAAAACTAACACTAATGAATCGAGGTCCTACTGACTCTACATCTTGTGTTTATGACAACTGCACTGTGCTGGCTCCCTGTTATATTGGTATATAGTGTGGGCAAATAGAGGACTGTTAGGAGAACAATTGATCGTTATTGATGGTTCATATGCTAACAGAAAACCTATGTGAGTCAACTTAAAGTGAGCAAGTATACAAAAGTCAGCCATTATAACTAGAAACAGTAAGTTACAACATAGTGGAGAAAAAATAGAAAAATTAACAGGTAAATATTACATATATAGAAACTATAAAAATCCTGAAAGATCTTTAAAAGTAAATTTTCCAAAAGTAAAGATTCCTGTGGAAATAAATCTGTAAATTTTATTAGAACATGTTACAGAAGGGTTGTACTTTATGTATATTAGGTGTTTCCAAATTAATTTTTAAGTTTTTGGTGGCTCACTCCTGTAATCCTAGCACTCTAGGAGGCCGAGGTGGGAGGATCGCTTGACCTCAGGATCTCAAGACCAGCCTGAGCAAGAGGAAGACCCCGTCTCTACTAAAAATAGAAAAATTAGCCGGGTGTGGTGGCGTATGCCTGTAGTCCCAGCTACTCTGGAGGCTGATGCAGGAAGATTGCTTGAGCCCATGAGTTTGAGGTTGCTGTGAGCTAGGCTGACGCCATGGCACTCTAGCCGGAGGAATGGAGTGAGACTATGTCTCAAAAAAAAAGTTTAGGCCGGGCGCGGTGGCTCACGTCTGGAATCCTAGCTCTCTGGGAGGCCGAGGCGGGTGGATTGTTTGAGCTCAGAAGTTCGAAACCAGCCTGAGCAAGAGCGAGACCCCGTCTCTACTAAAAATAGAAAGAAATTAACTGGACAACTACAAATATATAGGAAAAAAAAAACTAGCTGGGGATGGTGGCGCATGCCTGTA